>JAWWLV010000121.1:2056506-2285126 GCA_035041135.1 Platyrinchus mystaceus
ACAGGCATCTGAAAACTAAGATTTAGAACCCAAAGTCTTTTTTCCATCTACAATCTAGGATGGATTAGATAGATCTGGGTTTAAGACTAATTGCTGTTAGGTGACACTTAACTAAATCATACCATATTGCCTTCCTACAGCTGGAGTAAAAAATACCAGCATTTTAGTTTGCCCTTATAAAAAGTCACTTTTCAGAAACAACTTGTGAAACAGGCTGGTCAAAAAGAGCCATCTTCACATAAAATCCTGGCAGGGGAAAAACCATCAAACCTGAGAGCCTGTGAACACACAGAGTTTTCCACCAAGTTTGTAACGAGGTCCAAATGGTTAAAGGCACCCCAGGTTTGCATCTGTACAACTGTCACACTGTGCTAATCCAGGCTTTCCCTCTGCTCCACACAGCTCCCTGGAACACTTACAGGAGAACACATGCTTCTAATTACCAATTTGCTCTGTGCAGGCAGCTCTTAAGATCTGCATTTCCCAAATTATTGAAATGCAATTCCCCAGGAAGGAAACACATCCAGCCATCTTTGCTGCAGCCCTGGAAGGAAGGATGAACATCACCATGTACAAGTTGGCCACCTCCACCCACACCTTCCCTGCACCTTTCACATTTTGGGAAGTAACTGGGGGTATTTTGACACAATCCTTTCTTACAGGGAGAAGGGAAGTTCACTTTGGAGAGGGAAGGTGTTGCTGACATCCCCCTTGGAAGTGTGGTGACCTCTGTCACACAAGGAATGTGTGGCAGCCTGTTGTTTTCAGTTTCTCCTTCTACCCTGCCTTCAAAATTGCTTCTTGGTACCTGGACACACAGAAACAGAGCCTGCAGGGATGATTCCTTAAAATGAAACTCTCCAAAGGATTCTAAGGATAGAAATACTTCTTTTTTTTTTTTAGTCCTAATTTTCCCTTCAGAGTAGAAAAGACCAGCCACAAAGGAACATGATCAAAGACTAAGTTTAGTCACAGGTATGACAGAAGAGAGCAGCACTTGAAAAATGCAGCTTGCCAAAGGCTGAACGTTAATTTATGGACTGAAAAAGAGAAATGAGGAAAAAGAGAAGCAAAGCTTAAACAGAAAAAAAAAAAATCTAAAATCGAGGAGTTCACTGTGAAAATATGAAAAAAAAATAATATGCAAGAGTCCTAATGAATTGGAACGAGATTGCTTACATATTAATGATTTACATTCAGAAAGCTACAAGCTCATCTTCTAAAATCTTGGGAAGAATGGGAGAGCTTTCACTTCAGCACAGATTTGCCCAGAACTGAAAGCTGCAGTTTCCTACAAACTGTTCCCTAATATCACCTCTCCAAGAAAAACCTAAAGAGCAAGTTGGTTTTACTCCTTTCCTTCTTCTACTCCTTTCTTTTTCCAACATAAAAAAAAAAGTAACTTGCTCATTTTGGAAAGTAACAAAAGAAACTTGTTCTGGAATTATAGTCGTGCTCATCACTTGGGAGTACATTTTAATTCCCAGGCTATTCCCTACAGAACTGGGAAGGCATCCTGGTGTAAGGACAGCCAAGGTGTCCATGTGACAGCATGGAAGGTGAAGGCAATAATGGAACTGCTGAGGGGCAGTTTGGAATTTGGGCTCAGTTCTAATGCTATGCCTGGACTGAGATAAATCACTTCTACCTTGTCACCCAGAGGTATAACCTGTATTTTATCCTGAGGTGTTTAGGAATTTGGCAGTCACTAAATCCACCAATGATCATGGAAGTGGCATCTGTCACAGTCATGTTAAAACCCTTGCACTCACATCCTGTGATCCACAATCCCACCTGCTGAAGGATGCAAGAGATGGTTATTCCAGAAGGGGTGTCACTCTTACCTGTGTATATAAAGTGGGTTTTTTCAGCCATCCCTTGCTCTCTGTGGGCAGTTTAAAATCAGATTAATGACTGAAAGTTATCATATAGCCACTAAATCGTAGAGAGGACAGAGCTTCACCAATCTTATAATCAAGACAGAACTATTATCTTTGCTATATCTACTCCTAAATTCCAATCTGGAGTTGGTTTACTTAATCAAGAAAAAAGATCAGGTAATACCTGATAAATAATAATATAAAATACATTATCACAATTTAGCATTAGCATTTTAAAGAAAAAGTGGATCTAAGTGACAGATAATTGCCCAGAGACAACTGTTGGATTTAACACTGTGTACAGTTTATTGAGGAGAACCAACAGTCTGTGCCAATGGCATTTAGAGCACTGAACACTGTGGATTGTTTTACCTCAGATTCCTGAACCAGCTTTACAGTTTGGTTCTTATTTTAATACCTCCCTTTCCTTAAAAAAAAGACCCAAAGCTGCTTTAAAGTTGCAATGGGTCAGACCAAAAAATAAGGCAGGTAAGTCAAAAAACCCAACCCAAACAAACCCCAACACTTTCAGAACTGGGGAACGTCTCAAAGGTGACCAGATCTGGTTTAACAGAAGGGTCACAGCTCTGGGTTTGCCTCCTTGCAAGGTTTTATTAACATGGCTTTGTGTTAGCCCTGTGCCAGCAGAACAGCTCCTCTGGGACACACACCAGAGCTTTCCAACACAGTCTCAGAACCACAGAACATGGGGCATAGATGCACATTCTACAGTTGTTCACAGAGCTTAGGCCTGCTGGAGTGTGGGTAAAGTTCATTACAGTTTAGTAGTTCTTAAAGAACAATTTATTTGAGACTTACCATATAGCTCTATAATGCAAAAGGAATATTGGTATCCAGCTGTGCTCACTTGTTTACATACAAAGTCCCATTTTAAAGATTTTTCTATAAAAATGTTTTAAACTCACTTATTTGAAAGACTTGGCTATGGGAAGGGGGAAGTTTCTTACCTTTCCCTTTGCCTTCTGACCTCATTTGGCACCAGCACAATTCACGTGATTTTGGGAAACAAAACGTGTGTGATAGAAGAATTGCACCAGTGAGACAGCACAAAGATTACACCTTAAAAAGGCTGCAGATGGAGAATTTGTCCCTTGTAATATACTGTGGTTTTCCCCAATGTTTTGTCTTAGTTCCTTCTGAGGCTCTTTTTCATGGATTTGGACACACTGTGAAAAGTTACAGTTTTGAATGTAAAGTCTAATCCTTATATAGAGTTTTAATTATCTAAAATACTCACCAATGGTGTTTACAGTTCATTGCTTGAGGAAGTTCATTGATGATTATGTCCCTCAGCCATGTTTTACACATTTCACACCTTTGCCCTCCCAGGTGTTAATTCCCAATCATCTCCAAAATCTGTTTACAGCACATTGACAAGGATAAACCCAGGCTTAGGTCCAATATTCTAGGAGTGGTCTCAAAATTACTTTAGGCCACTCCCCTGCTGCTGTTGAAGTATCTGCCCACAGATACTCCCTAATTATATTGTCCTTTCCTTTGCCCTGTCAGAAGCAAAGGCAAATCTAATTTGCTCTCCACTTTCTCCCTCGGCTATTACTATTTTCCAGGTTTTCCCTTGTACTGAACTTCTCATTTTTTTTTCTAAGGACACCAGTTTGTATTTCTCCTCTGCACTCAGCTACATTCAATTTCCTGCTTCCAAGATTTTTAGATTATGTTGCATTATTTCTACTTGTGTTTGTAACATCTGAGTTATGATCATCTGCAAATGCTGTTAATATTCTTCCTACAGCCTCTCTGAGATCATTGATCTGGGACATTCATCAGAACAGACCATTTGCTTTCTCCCACACAAGAATAAATGAAACTAAATGCAAAATCAGTTTGGATAAAGAGACAGGGGAGTGAAACAAAGGTAATTAAAGAATAAGAGAGGTACATTAGAAACTCTCCCAAAAGAAAAAAAACCAAAACAAAACCAACTAAGAACAACAGCAGATGCTCCATGAGAAGAGGGATGCTCAGGCAGGATTAGTTCTGCCATTTCTACAATGACATGAAGTAAGAGTGGAAGGACAGAGCAAATTCTCTGCATTCCTTTCATTAGCCCAACATATTTCCTGGTCCTGTCACGTCAATAATCTCAGAACTAAGTTGACAGCTGCATGAGAAAGTGGAACTGCAAAGCATCTTTCCCTGCTCCCCAAGGAAGCTTTGGCCATGGGCACAGCGGGTGAAGGAACGACTCTGCAGTCCCGGCACGGCCCCAGCAAGGAATGGTTTGGGAAAAGGGCCATTGCTGAGGCATGAGGTGGAGGCTGGAGCTGTTTACAATGACACTCCTGACAGTAACACATTGGTTTAGTTGTGTGCTGCCCAGACATCCTTGGAAATTTGCAGCTGGCAATTTCCTGGGAATGCCTCATTCCTTTCACTTCGGCCTCACTCGACACCTGCCTTCTCTTCTCCTTTTGCCTATTTTCCCAGCTCTGTTTTTCTCCCTTCCCTGGTCTTTCCATTTACTAGTCCTACTTTAAGTCAAGGAATTCTGACACTAACTGGATGTTTTTCTCTGACTTGTCTGACTCCTCCTGCTGTGTGAACCTCAGCTTTCCTGGAGGCACAACTCCTAAAGCAAGTACAGCACCCAGGAAAATCCCACTGCTGCTGAAAAACCTCAGGAGACCAAACTGAGCACAGCTAAAGGAGATGATCTGCTAAACTGCTCAAGAAAATTTACAGGAAGGGTGTTCAAAATCCCCAGAAGAGTGAAAAAAAAAAAGTCTGCACAAAAGATAAAAGTAAGAAAACTATATAGCTCTCTCTTCAGCTTTGGAGTGAAAGCCAATAAACACTGTCCAGCTCCTTCGGTCCCTCCTCCACCTTCAGCCAGACTTCCACTGGGTTTTCCATCTCTTTCCTGTACTGATGGACTAAAAACCAGGCATGGTGTTTCAGATGCAGCTACTGAGAGACCAGCAGAGAGAAATAATCACTTCCCTTGATCTCCTGGTTATGCTCCTTTTGATCCAGCCTAGTGTGCAGTTGGCTTTTATCACTCCCAGGCCACAGTGCTGACCTGAAACCCAAGCAAATTTTTCTATTGATTCCAGCAAGGCCTAAATGCCAGAGTGAACATCTAATAAAGGAGCCAACAGCCAGGGCACAGTGGTAACAAAACAGCAAGAATGAGCTTACAACAACTACTGACAGCATGTGTGGGAGAGGAGTTGGGATCCAGACACACTCACCCTGTTCAAACAGCTGCTTTTTCCAGCTTTCTGAGCCAGCCTTTACCTGGTTCCTCATAGAACACGTGAGAAGGGGTGGATTTTCTCATCCCCCAGCATGTTCAACCACATAGGGAGGCTATTTCTAAAGGAAAAAGGAAATAAAAAATTAAAATGTTATTTGAGGTAAGCAGAGCCAGTGCTGTGGATGAGCCAGGAACTCTCAAACACAGGATTTAGCTCACTAACAAAGCTAAGCCCCGTTGTGTTTTTAATAAATTGTGATTTATTAAAACCACATTTCATTCTGAGGCACCACCACCACCTGATGAAAATGTGAGAAGTTGCATCTGCTCCCCAAATAGTTAACACTCAGTTTAACAAACTAATTTCTGTGTGAAACACACATACAAAAGGAAAACAGAAGTGAACCTTCAGAACAAGCAGAAGGAGTTAAAAGAAGAAATCTGAGTTTTTGGTCTCCTATCAGTTTGAACACCAGGGCCAAGAACACTAAAACACACACAGGAGCTGCTTATTCTGGGGGCTGCTTATTCTGAGTGGTTTGACCACCACCAACTTGCTGTGTCTACCCATCCTTTTGGAACCACTTTCAAATTCAATCCCATCAACTCCAGTGCTGCCCTCAATTAGAGTTACACTGCAAACCCTACAGATTTGTAAAGGATTTTAGACAAGCCAACCCACCAGAGCAAGATAAACAAGGTGAAATAAACACAGCACCCTGACACAGATGTTATAGGGTGCAGTTACTTTTGTGTAGGATGAAAAAAATAAAGGGCATTCACATTCCAGCTCTTCAAGGGCCTTATTGGTATTTTTTCCAAGGAATTTAACTGAGGAATTAAGTACAGTAATACACTGAGCCAGTATTACATCACACAGCACCTGCTTTGGCATCACATGGTTTTGCATCCTCTCAGCTTCTACACAAAACACAAACGTGCATTGGGATAAGAGCATTATTTCTCCAACCATCCCAGAAAAAGTAACATAACACCCCCTTCTCAAAATGAAGAGTGAGGAATTGGAACCCCCACAGCACCTCCAGAATTTGCAAAGCCATCAGAACAGTGTAAACATGTGCAATTATGGTTATTTATTCAAGTCTGGTATGATTTTCATTTTACTGGAAATCTTTTGAGGGTCACTACAGAAGCTTAACATGAAACTGTTACACTCCACAGAAGGTATGGATTAAAAAAAAGTCAGATGGGAAAAAAAAAACAACATGTTTTGAGCACAATCCAGTATTTTCATGGCCAAACACACACTATCTGTAAGGTCAGAAAGCTGACAAAGGCTTCAAAAACACACCACTAAGTTTCTTTTTTGTGACTTATTAGCAACAGCAAAGTACCTGTCTGCTAAGGCACAAACTTCACTCCAGTGGTAGTTTGGCCAGGATCTTTATTTCTATCAGTTGAGATTTTCTTCATGTCCTACAGTCCTTATTGTTAGGAAAGGCAACTATCCTGAGGCTGATTTTCCTACATAAAGAGCCCAGTGTTGCAATGATGTTAAATATCCTCCTTTTTTGGGGGGCTGTGAGCTTAAAAAGCAGCCTCTGCTAAAGAAATAAATGAGAAAAATAACCTTCTGAGAGGGCATCACTCTTCAGTTCAATTCTGAATATTGCACATACTTTGCAATGTCATAATTCCACATTATTGTAGAGCTCTAACTTAGCTCTTTCAACACAATGGAACAAGCTCCCAGAATTAATAGATATATTTTTATATATATATACACACACCTGTTGATGGACTCCTGGTTGAATGAGTTAACTCCCACTTAACTCTACCAACACCTGAAACTCTTCTGGAGAAGCTAATTAATTAATTTTTAAAGAAGCAGGAAGCTTTATTTAAAGGTAAACTTTAAGATATTGGCAGCAATACTCCCAACATTACACACATCTGGAATGGAATGACAATTAGACAAGCTGAAGAAAAGTTTGGTCCAATGAGGTTACGAAATGCTCTGATAAAACTTCAACATTCATACAGAAAAACTTGAAAATAAGCTTTATTAAGGCAGTGCTGGAAATACCCTTAGAAAATAAATACTGAAATGCTTTTACCAACCGAAAAAAAATTTATAGGATAAGAAAAATTGGATAAGAAAAATAATAAAGATGTAGGCAGCTTGAACCATTAGCAATCCTGATGTTACTGAACACTTTATGTCGGCATTCACAGCTTCTAAAATGGTCCCAAAGCACATTTTCAGATTATTTTTTTCCCTCCTTCCAAAATTCTGGCTTCCAAATGGTCCCCAGCATGCAATGGCACAGCATTTCTTCTTATACTCACTCCATTTAGTTCTGCCACAAACTTTTAACAAAACCATGGAGATCTTCCACCAGCATGTTCAACCAAAAGCTTCTTAAAACCTTCAGGTGAAAACCAAAAAGTAATTGAGACACTTCTATTTGAACAGACAAGTCTCAGGGCAGACCCCTTAAAATCAAAACTGGTAAACTATATAGAGACATTATATATATATAGGAGCACAGATCTCACTTTTTCACAGTGTAACGATGTAGTTTGGCAAACAAAACAAGTATTAAAAAAATTAATCTCTCTGTAGCACACTGAATAGTCCACAGGACTGCTAAGGACAATTTAAACCTTTCCTAAAGGTCAGTACTTGTACTTCCAGATCTTTTCTTCCATTTGGAAAAAAAAAAAAACCCAAACCAAAAAAACCCAAACCAAACAAAAACACAAACAAACACATGAAACAAAAAAAAAAACCCCAAACAAACAAAAAACCAAACCAAACCAAAACCCCACCAAACCAAAAAACTCACCAAATAAATCACCCCCAAAAAAATCCTTTGTCCAGTTTGCTCATTTTTTTTCAGTTCAGAAAAGGGATTAGTACAATGTAAAATGATTTTGTGAGCAGAAGTCAGGACAGACTTCTTTGTAGCTGAACACACACCACAAAGCACTTTTCCTCCCCTCCTTTTCAACTGTGCAAAAGTGCTTCAGCATAAGTTTCCCTCCCATACTCCCACAGCCATAGCACAGGTGAGCACCACCCTCACTCACAGAGCTTTAGTTTTCTCTGCAGACCACCAAAAGGACAGGGCACTCCACAAAAATATCACTTCTGTAACATGTTTCATTGACAGTGCAACGCCACCCCAAGAACATAATCAAAGGGGAAGTTTTGCTTCAGACCGAGTGATGGAAATTACAGAATTTGCTCCTAGAAGGGCATTTAAATACTTCATAATAGTATCCATAGGGTAACCAGCCTTGCCTGAACCACCCTTGGAAGGCAGCTGTGAGAGGCTGAGGGACACAAGCAAAGCTGGATACCCCATAGAGGATAGAGGTGCTGGAGTGGGGACACAGGACACTTGCAATGTGCACATGACCGCCTGGGGAAGGGGTAGCCAGCACCCAGCCCTCGGTGGTGCCCCTCCTGCTCACAGGGCACTCCTCCAGTGAGATACTGTACTCTACTCTACCCCCTCCCAGAGAAGGAGACCTGCAGGTACTGCCCGCCATTGCCACACTGCGTCCCCCCAGTCTCCTCGCTGCACTCCCGCGGAAACCGCGCCTCAGGGCTAACGGGATGGTGTTTGCATCCCTTCCCCTCACGGACCAGAACCCCCAAACCCTCGTCCTTCAGAAGCAGCTCCCGCAAACCTCCTTCCCTCAAGAACCAGCGCCCCTCAAACGAGAGGGCCAGAGAGCCAAACCCCTTCCCCTCAGGGACCAGTCCCTCCCAAACACCTTCCCCTTACAGAGCAGCACCCTCAAACCCTTCTTCCTCTCACAGACGAGACCCGTTGGGCTCCTCGACCAACTGCCCCAAACTTCTTTCCCTCATGGAGCAGCCCCCACGAACCCCTTCCCCTCAGGGACCAGAGCACTTGAACCCCTTCCCCTCATAGAGCAGTGACCCCAAACCCTTTTTTCCCCTCACTGACCAGTGGCCCGATATGTACCACAGCCCCAAACCCCTTCCCCTCACGGAGCAGACCCCACGAACCTCCTTCCCTCAGGGACCAGCGCCCCTCAAAACAGAGGGCCACAGCCCCGAAACCCTTCGCCTCGGGGACCAGTCCCCCCCGAACCCCTTCCTTTCACAGAGCAGTGCCCCCCCCAAACCCTCTTTCCCCTCACAAACGAGCCCCTTCCCCTCAGTGACCAGTGGCCCGAACCCTTTCCCCTCACGCCCCTCTTCCCGCCCTCGCCCCTGAGGCGCGCGCCCGGGGCCGCCCAACGGCCGCCGCCTTTCCCGCCGCGGCCGCCCCGCCCCCTCCCGCCGCGGCCCCGAAAGCCGCGCTCCGGCGCGCGCGTCACGCCGCCGCCGCCGCGGGCCAATGGGAGCGCGGCGCCGCCTGCGCCCGCGCTTTGCGAACTAGGAGGCGGGGCCCTGCTGCCCTTGAGTGACAACAGGGCTTGGCCAATCAGAGAGCAGCGCCCCCCCCGCCTCAGCGCTGCCGGGGAGGGGGCGGATCCCCTCCGCTCGCCCCCCCGCCCCTCCGTGGCGCGCAGCGGATTGACAGCCTCGTCGCCCAATCGGCGCGGCGGCCGCCTGCGCGGCGACCCGTCCCGGGGCCAATGGGAGCGGGCGCTGGGCGGGGCCCCCGAGGTTTCCAAACGCTCCGCGGCGCCATGGGCTGAAAACTAAACCGAGATGGAATCTCCCAGTCTGAACCGGTTTGAGCCGGTTCCGAGCCTGTGGCATTAGGAGGGGGAGACGCGCCGCGCTCAGTCCCCGCCGCCGCCGCCGCGTGTGTGACCTGCTCGTAGGGGACCCGCAGCTGAGGGGGGGGCCAAGTTTACTGCGAGCCGCTCGAGGCGGGGGGGCGGCGGGGATGGGGGCGAACTGAGCGCCGGGCGGGGAGGGCGGCAGCCGCAGGGGCAGCGAGAGCCGGCGGGGCCGGGCCTGGGCGGCGCGGGAGGCGCAGCCGGGGACGATCCCCCCGCAGCACCGAGGCCGCAGCGCCGTGCCGGCCCCTTCGGCGGGGCTGAGGGGAAGGCGCGCAGCGGAGCCGGGCGCGGAGCCCCGCGGGCCGTGGCGGGCGCCTGGTGCAGCCAGGCCGGGCACGCTGCGAGGGCAGGAGGAGTGGCGCCACTAACCCCGACCCACCGCCGAGCAGCGAGCGCTCGTTTTCCTACCCCCCCCTCCTCTTTCAGTGGTGGTTTTTTTTCCCTCCTTCCGTGGTGTGGTTTTTTTTTTTTTTCCCTTCTTCCGTGGTATTTTTTTTTCCCTCCTTCCTTTTTTTTTTCTTTTTTTTTTTTTAATTGAGAGGGTTTTTTATTTTTGTGGGGGGTTTTTTATTTTTTTTTTTTTGGTGGCGTGCGGTGGTGATAAAAAACTTGGCTCGCCCGCCCCTACTTTCTGAAGGAAGAGGCTGTGAGAAACCCCTAGGTAAGCGAGGGCTGGCTGAGGTGTGGGGGGGGGTCGCGATGGGGAAGGCGGAGGGGGGGATTTTGGGGGGGGGGGGTTCAGCCGTATGTGTGCCCGTGCAGGGGGTACAGAGCGTGGTGTGTGCCGGCAGAGCGGCGATGGATCCCGTGGAGAAGCCCCGAGGGGCGGGGGTGCGCCGCGATGGGGTTCGGGGTACGAGCATCCCCGGCGCGGCCGAGCGCGGCCGCGGGTGCAGCGGGGGATGCTCCTCGTGGGGAAGGGGCCGGGCGGGCCGGGGCCGGGCACGGGCGAAACCCGTGCGGCATAATCTGTAAATTATTAGGAGTGGAAGTTTCCAGAAATATTTTTTTTGTGTGTGTGTGTGTGTGTCTGTGCAGCAGTATTGAAACGTCCGCCTGGATCACGTGGGGAGCCCTGTATAGAGCGCAGGGCTGGAGCCCAGGGGAGGAGGAGGAGGGAGGGGCTGCGGGGCCGCCGCGCTCCGCAGGGCCCCGGCCCGCCCGACCCACCGCCCGGGCTCGTTCCCCGCCGCCAGCCGGGGCCCGCCGCCCTTTTCCCGGGAGTCGGGAGCCGCTTCCCGGGAGCCGCAGCCCTGCCCGCCCTCCGCGGCGCTGCGGCGGCAGCCGGGGAAAGGCCGCCGAGCTGGGTGGGTGGGAGTTATTTCCAGCCCGAAGGGAGCGCTCCGAGGTGTGGGGCAGATGTGATTTAATCCGGCTCGTCCTCCCGCTTCACGTGTGAAGCGGCGAGAGGGGGAGAGGTGCTTTGGCTGCCGTCGCTGGTGTGTGAAGTGTGATGCGAGCGCGGCGTTTCGGAGCTGCTCACCCCTCCTGGGTGGGATTTGCGAGTGATGCAGCTGATTCCTTGGAAGAGGAGGGCAGTTCACTTGCATGGCGTGCTTGGCAGTAGGGCGCAGTGGTTTTCACAGGGTGGTTTTGGTTTTTTTTTTTTTTTAATCGCTGCCGCCAATGAGCTTTAAATAGCTGGGTTGAAGGTGCTCTAGGATTCGTGGTGAATACTCAACATTTCGTCCTATTAAATGCCTGCTCTTACTGCTGTGCTGCCGGAATGAATCGGGTCTAGCACAACAAGCAAACTGTTGTGTTAAAGGTCCAGGGTCATCGAGAGTTGGGATAACTGTGTAAACAGTGCTGTAAATGCAGTTCTTTTGACCTTCGGTAGATGTCACATTCTTGCCATGTTGTAGGTTGTAGTTCAGATTTTTTTTTTCTTTTTTTAACTTTCCCTCTTTTATTTCTGTTTCCCCTTTTATTGGCAGTTAAGAATTGATCAGCAGTGGGTCCCTGGAGCTGAGGTTTAAACCTGTTCCGGAGCTGGGGCGTGATGGGGGAGGGAGAAGTGTAGGAGCAGAGTTAAATCAGAGATTGTGAGCTCCGTGTGGATGCAGTGTCAGGAGTTGGGTGCAGTTGGTGTTGACCACAAAGCCGCCATTTCTGTGTTCCCGCTGCCGAGGAGGTGTAGGTCATTCCGAAGATAATGCTGGGAGTGGCGAAGGGCCCTATTCAAAACATTTCCTTTCTGCTCCCATGTGGTGAATGACTTCTCCTGGTCACGCGGCTCCTCCTCTGCCCTCTCGGGGCTGCGTGAGAACCACCGAGAGAGGCTCAGGCCCGCAATGAATGGCCCTACCTGAGGACATTCAGTGTAGTTTGGAAAGCGCTTTCCCGGCTCCCGCTGGAGCCCTGGAGGCCAGATGTGGACAGAAAGGGGCGTGCCTGGAGCCGCGTGGCTGAGGCAGCATTAACTGCTCTGGTGCCATCCACGGGGGCACTTTCCTTGCTGTGCTACTGCTCAGTGCCCTCATCTGCCAGGTGACAATTCCAAGTGTCCTCCTGACTCTAAGGAATGGCATCAAGAATGAACTCGGCCTTCCCCGCTGTTCTGTTTCTCATTTCCAAACTTAACGTTGCGATTTTGAGAACTTAAGGAGTTGGGGGAGGGAGTGCTAATTAAATATTAATTTATTTTGTTTTCTACTGGATGTTCATTTCCTTCTGGTTTTACATGTAAATATAAAAAGACTGACTGATGTTGAAAAGGAGCCCTCAAAATTAATGTAGTGATACTGACTTTTTAACTTGAAAATCCAATTAAAATATTTGGGTTTGAAGCTATTTTTATATATAGAAGTAAAAGAAAGTGCTTGAGACTACTTGCAAATACGCATTTCTGAACAAAAGATTTTCCTTGTCTGAATGATACTGTAGGACTTTCACTTAATTAATTAGTAATTACAAGGGTTGAGGCACAGGTTTGTCTTGCTCCTTACTTTTGAGCATGACTAAAATACATAAAGCATAAACCATATTCTTACTTACACATGGAGTTTATTTAGTGAGAGCAAATCTGACTTCGGGTTACCCTGAAGAAGGGTTGGCTGGGTGTGTTTCTGGAAGAGTTTCAGATTGTATCTCTCCAAGTATGCACATGGCTCTAGTGAAACTTTCTCATTGATCCTGCAGTTGTCCAGACTTCTGGCTGTTTGAAAGAGCAGTTTTGTGTGGAATTTGTATCTTTGCAGAGCTCTGAAAATCTCTGAAAAGGGGAGTGAGTGGCACAGAGCTGCTGTAGAGGTGCAGGGTGGGATTATGTCTTAACAGTCACTGTGAGAAAAGGGCAGTAAACTTGATTAGGTGTCTCCAACATGGGTGGTGTGTGTGTGTGTGAAAAGGGTAGAGTATAATTTACCATACAAAATTTTATGGCCTCTGGCTAATTTTCCTGCTTTTCACGATTATCTTTCTCCTGTACCAGTCTCTGGCTGGTAAAAGCATCTTACATGCACACCCCACCTGAGTCCCTTTGCATAATATTGAGGCTGCTCTATCTAGGACAAAGAGTTAATGAGTGTGTCCCTGGTTTTAGGGGACCTGAAACATCCAGTAGAATTCCATTTGGGTTGGAATTGCTCTCACGAGGTACCTGCTGATTTAACACTCCCTTTGCTTCGTGTTCTCAAAGTGTCTTCAGTCAAATTGGTTTCAGTGGTCATTTTTTACTTGTATGTAGTTAACTTGCAAGGTGATGTTTCCCTTCCCCCCCCCCCCCCAAGTGTTTGAAAAATGCCCTCTGGCTCTTTTCTTGCCTCTGTGTGTAGATCACCTTTCAGCTCCAGTCCCAATTGTTTAAAAGCTTTTAGAACTTCTCTAAATGTGCCTCTTGGCCTTGGGAACATTGGACTGAGGTGGCCAATGTGCGGGGTTTGGGTGTAATGATCCAAGGGTTCCTATCAGCAAACCTTGGTTGACACGTACTTAGGGACTGGTAGGGTTGATATCTGTTCTGAAATAAGTTCTAGGGTGCTGATAATGCAGCCCATTGACCAGTCAGGCCCTTATTAAGTGTTTTACCTGCTGACAACCCTGAGAGATGAGTTGGGGCAGTAATGTATGAATTTTTCAGGAAAAGCAGTTTATCCTGGTGTGTTGCACCAATCAAAGCAGGGTTGGATTCAGTGCTACCTACCACTGCAAACATAAGCGTCTCATTTCAGTGAGATGAGCTAAGTTGAAGCACTTGCTTTGCAGCTGCACCTGATAATAATTTCTTACTAATTGATCCTTATTTTTTTTCAAATTTCTTTTGCAGTAATCTATGCCAGCAATTATGACAATGTTAGCAGACCATGCAGCTCGTCAGCTGCTGGATTTTAACCAGAAACTGGATATCAATCTCTTGGACAATGTGGTGAACTGCTTGTACCATGGAGAAGGTGCACAGGTAAGGTGGGCTTGGAACCTGCTCTTATTGACCATGTTTAACCTTAGAACAAATCAGTTAAAAAATGAATTCAATAAAAATCAGTCTTATTAGTGAATTTGCTGTGCTGGTCACTGGCATGTCACTGTGAATTTCATGTGAATTCCTATTGTGAAATGACTTATGGAAATGTTTGGGATGTGTTCATTTCAACTTTGCCTTCTGCTGTTGAGAGGTGTTGGCAAGTTCACTTCTGCTTCAGCTCACCTTTTCTGACTTAGGTCTTCAGGAAGGTCCAAATTATCTGTTATTTGTTATCATGGACAGGATTGTGAAGCCATAAATTCAATGTTGGCTTCACTGAAAAATTATATTTAACAGAACAATCTTAGTGATGTTATTACTCTATGTTTATAAAGAAGCATGTCGCACATATTTAAGAGAAGAGTTTGTTCCTCTCTTGTGTCTGGTCTTTTTTTGCCCATTGCTGTTTGCACAGGTGGTTCTTGGCACTATTTGGACTTGGTGCAGATTGTGAATTGTTAAGTTGAAATTTAGGGACTGGGTGCATTTGTGTCTTTGCATATATTGCCTTGAAAGTGAATCTTGTATTGCTTTTATCTATGTCTTGAACTTTGCTTAACTTTGTCTTGAACTTAAGCTTTGGAAATAAGACTTAAATGCTGAAAGCAAGCATTGCTATGAGGGTGTTGGCACAGTTCCTCCTCTGGCAGATTTTATTTGTTCATGCTCAACAAATCAGGAGTTTCAGTGTCAGGCACAACAATAAGAAGTGAATTAAATGAGACAAAGTAGTCAATGCTTTCCTCTTCCTTCCAGCTGTTAGAATAAACAACAATATACTTGCTTTGTGTATCTGTTGAGGGGGGAAAAAAAAGCTTTTCTGAGGCTTACTAATGTGAATTCCTACAGGTTTTGAAATATTTGCATTTTGAGTGTCCTAAATTCTAATAGGCACTTGCTGGAGTTTTTTTTTTTAACGCTCAAATGACAGTAAATTGCTTGTATTTTTTGCCTTAAAAGTATGGACTTCTGAGCACTTGTTTTGTGATGTGTTTGCTGCCTTACAAAACAAGTGATGTTTATAGCATTGCTTGGTTTGAATGGAGTTTAAAAAGTTGGGAAGGTCTATAAGGAAAATAAGGGATTAACACCAAAGGAGTTATCAAATTGCCACTGTTCTGGTATTGTGAGAAGTTGCTTCACTTAAAAAAGCTGGATATAGTCTCCAGTGTTTAGAAAATGATTGCTCTAAGAAGCAAAAATTCAAGAGGTGGTGTCTAACTGGCAAAAGTGAATTATGATATAAACTTATTTGAAATACATGTGCTAATATGTGTCACCTCAATGAAAACTTGTTTAGCTGTTATAGTACATTTCCAAAGGTGGAGACATTCCAGTCAGTCTGAGCTTTTACCTCTTCTAGGGAGTTCAAAGGTTCCTGCAGGAAAAAATGGTTCTCTGTGGAGTCTGAGAGCTCAAATCAGAAAGGGTGACAGGAATAGTGGAAGTTGAGGAAACTAAATATTAAAATTGGGAGATTAGCAATGGTTTGCCTGGACTAGATTAGGGTAATGTTGGGGTAAAACAGGTTTAAAATGCAACCTGGATGGCCTGTGCTGAACTTGCTTTCAGATTCACCTGTCTTGTCCTCCTGCTTCAATCTTATCTCTGCTTGCAAAACTGTTATCTGCTTCTCTATATTAGGCAAGAAAGAAGCTATTTTCTCTCTTAAACCTTTAAATATTTTTCTCTTCTTAGCTTTTTTTTTGGGGTTACTTCTTGAAGAAAACCAATGTCCCCACCTTAGTGCAACACATGACTAAGGAGATTTCATACAACTCCTCGGTGTTACCTGCTCTCCTGCCAGACTCTTAATTCCACTGAGCTCTTAGATCTTCACCTGGCCACAAGGATTATTTGCTGATTTCTTTTTGGTACCCACAACGCCATGAGGCTTTGTTCTTGATTGAGCATTACTGTTAAATTTACACTGCTCAGAAACTACAGGAGTTGACGTCCAGAAAAGGGAGGGGTTAGTGGGTATGAGAGTGAACATTCCAGTGTTTGGGAGAGGGACATGGAGTGTCTGTATTTTGTTGGTGTTGAAATTTGATCCTGTGACATGTCACCAGTATCAGAAGCAGAAAGGAGGCCAATATGAACACCTACTTTCATACTGACCCTGGAAGTGATGCAGCTATTCCTTCCCTCTTTAAACTGTATCAAAAGTGCTGATTTATTATTTTTTTTTTTTTTTATTCTGATGCCATACTGTAACAACATGGCTCCACTGCTTGTGGTCTTAAAACAGAATGTTTGTGTGGTACTTGTCCATGTCAAACCTGCAGGGACTTCCCTGCCAGTCAGAGTTGGTGTCAGACTGGGAATTGCACCACTGGGCTTGTTTATAGGGATGCCAGGACTGTACAGTATTTTAGACATTTTTGCTCTTCACTGTTGTGGCTTCCAATTTTAATTTGTAAATCCCATACCCAGTCTGTCTGTTTCTTGCATTATATATATAGATTTTGGGTCTTGATTGGGTTTCTGTCTTACTGAAAATACTGTTCTTATGCCAGTTGATGATGAGCTCAAATGTCTCCTTGGAGCAGACGAGAAATCTGCATGGCTGGAGTAAGTTCTAGCAGCTGAAGTTAATCCTAAAGTAAAGCTCTAACTGCTCTGTAATTCTGTTGAATTGGCTCTGCAGAGCAGTGAAAGGATGAACTAAGTTCTGTTGGCTGTGATGTAAAATGTTCATTTTGTTGGTAAGGCAGTGTCCGACGATTGTAGGGGCTGTGATTTGCAGCGAGATTTGTCAGTACACTGCACTTTTGGAAATAGCAAACATCATTTTGGCTCCCTAAAAAAATGCTTATGGACATCCAGGCTTTTGAAAAGGATGGCTGAAATGAATCCAACTGTTCCAATGTGTAATTGCTTCAGATGAGGTTTTGCAAGTTCCTGAAACCACAGCATCTTGTACAATAACTGATAATGTCAGTTCCAAGGAAGAGCAAACCATTAGCATGACCAGCTCCCTTCCTCCCCCCCAGTCAGTGTTATTACTGTTTAGTGAGCTGTCAGATGCACCAAGGATTCCTCAGCACAAGGGATTGGAGACCTCTAATGCTCTGCTCCTGCATTCTTCAAAATAAAACCTCTTAATTCCTCCATCAGCAGCTTTGCAGCATGATGCAGCACTCCCTAAGGCTGCCACTTCATAGGGATGTTTCCATTGGAACTAGAAAGTTTGGGTGCCCTTGAATGGAGTTTTATCAAGATGACTTTCCCTGTGATGTGTGATGGTCTGGATTGAGTATGGAAGAATGAAAGTAATTCCTGTTTTCCCCTCAGTGGCTTTCAGAGTTTGGTTGGTAATAAACTTCAACTGGCACAGGAGGAGGTTTAAGGGACTTGTTGCCGCTGGTTGAGCTGTGCCTAACTCTTGGATAAGGGATTTAAAGAAGTGTTCCATGTTAATGTCTTCACTGAGAGTATGTAATTTCTTAAATAATCTCACGCTAATACTTTTGTTTTTAATCAAATTTGCTTTTAGCAAAGAATGGCACAGGAAGTGTTGACTCACTTAAAAGAACATCCTGATGCGTGGACAAGAGTTGATACAATTTTGGAGTTCTCTCAGAACATGAACACCAAAGTAAGCAAATCAACTTTTATTTATTCAGTTTTCTTCTTTCTTCCATTCATAAACTTTGAGGAAGGTATCTCATTTTTAGCCATAGGCTTTCTTGATTCCAACCACATTTTTTTAATTGCTTTGTTCTCCAAGTTGGCTTTAAACAAGAATTGTAAATGGACAAAATATTTAGCCCTCCTTTTACATTGACAAGAGTTCCCCCCCACCTTTTTTTTTGAGGATGAGCTTAATTGGAAACCCAAGATTTTTCTCAAGGCACATAGAAGCATTATGCCAGTTCCAAAGATTGGTGTGTGTCTGTAGACATCTGAGTCACAGTTCTCCTAGAGCCACAATTTTGTCCTTGGGTAAGTGCTTGGCTGTCTGTGATCACAATAAAAGCCACATGCACGTAACTGAGGAGAAAATTTGTCCCTGGGAGTGTTAAAATAGAAACCTTTAAGATTTTGAGCAGCCAGTGAAAGTTAAGCACCCCAAACTCTGTGTTAATGAGATCGGTCTTTACTGCTGTGCAGAACACTTTTGCTTTGTACTGCTGTGTGAAATCCATCCATCGTGGTAGAGACTAAAAGGGACACCAGTTAGGGCTCTTCCTACAATTTTAAATGCTTTGCCTTAAGACTTCTTAAGTTTGAACCTAAAAGTCGATCAAAATGTGTTTTCACTGTCTTAAGTTGGATGATTATTATCTCAGATAACTGACATGCATGTTTTTCTGCTGGATACACATTGTGTTCAAACAGAAAAAAGTCGTGTTTGGATGGTTTCTGAAGTCATGTGATATTCATGAAGCAGTTCCATTTTTTTTTTTTCCTTGCTCTCTGAAGTTGAGGGGAAAACAGTTTAAAGAACTTCCTCAAAGTAACACCTTTAAGCACCTTTAAGTAACAGTGTTTGCCTGTTTGCTTGCCTGGTAAACTTTGCTTTTTATACTGACAGACAATACTAATGTTTAAGTTGATTTGTCAACAGTATTTTTAAAAACTCAAAATTTGTCTTGTGAAAAATGAGATGATTAGAGGAACAGAAAGAAAGCAACAGGTAAAGAATTCTTCCATTTACATAAAACTGCAAATGATTTGGTGCTAAATTTATGCACTCTGACATTTGGCTTTTATGCGATCATATTTTTTCTTTAATTAAAGCTGTTAACACTACCTGATATTAATCATAATGTTCCATTATGTTGATTGCTTGTAATAGGAAGAAAAGGGGTGTCTTCCTGTGCAACTGACACAGCTAGGCTTTGACGGCAGGCCTCCACAAGGTCTACCCTTTTGATTCCCTTTAACTGAATTCTGTTCATCAATTGTTTTTTTTGGTTCTTGGGAGGTGGGAGGGAAAGGGATTCGGTGCATAAAATAAGTAATAAGGGTGCCATAGAAATTTCTACCACAAGGGATCATTTCCTGCCTTTTTTTGTTGTGTTTTTTCTTTTTTTTTTGGAGTTTTTTTGCTGTTGCCTGTCCCTCATCTTCATAACTGTGAATTAGATAATTAGGAATAAGCAAAGCAAGAGCAAAGGGGTTTGGGATGAAATTGTTTTAACGTGTTCCCACATTGCATCAGTTGATTGAAAATCCCATAGTTCAAATGGCACAACTTGGTAATAGGTGTCAGTGACTTTTTTGGGGGGGCTTGTGTGTCTCACTGTCAGGGGAATAGAAATAATTAGACCCATCCAAATCCAATGAAGCTTAAAAACAAAGCAAAAAAAAAACCTTGCAGGGTGTTCAGGCAGGCTGATGAAGCCCTTCCAATGGTATGGGAAGAGGGATGTGCAGGTGAAAGTTGTACTGTTGTAGTGCTTGATGAAAAACCTGACAGGTCACATGGCAGAACTGTGGAATTGGTGTCAGTGACTTTTTTGGGGCTAATTATATACCAGAAATTAGTGAAATGAAGCTTAAAAGCAAAGTAAAAAACCCAGAAGGCCCTTTGCAGGATGCTCAGGCAGAATGGAGAAGCCCTTCCAACATGGTATGGCAAGAAGGATATGCAGGTGAAGGCTGTGTACAGAGCATTTATTATTGCTGCTGCTCAGTTTTATATGTGAGTACAAGGAAAAATGAGTATTTTTAGGACTGAGGAAGAGGTGAACAGGACACTGCAGAGGGCAGAGCTGAAGTCACACATGTAGAAACCTCCATAGCATGAACCTGGTTCAGAGTTTAAGGTCCATGAATCCAAACGAGACATTTGAGCAGGTAATGAGGGATAGGTGTGGCAGATTGCTGGAGGTGTCTGTCCCTTTCTTGAAATACCAAGTAGGGGGGAAAAAGACTTAAAGATGAGGTCTGTCCTTAGTTTGTCCTCAGGCTTTTCATTTAACTTTGGTCATCTAGTGCTTCTGTAGAGTTTAAACCAGACATGCCATTCTGGTTAGTGGTTATTAAGCTAATAATAAGCTGGTTATTAAGCTAAATAAGTTTACTTATGGAAAGAATTTTGAAAGCAAAATCAACATTTTTGGTTAGCTGTCACCTGAAAGAAATATTGATGTGTGCCTATAGAATATAGACATTTAACTAGGGTTCAGATCTGCCTCAGGAGAGTTAGCACTGTGATGTAAATATTCATCTTGTCAACTTTGTTAGGGGCTTTTTTAAGTATATTATGTTTTGTGAGCCTGATCAGTTGCAAATGTGTCTATAAATTTAAAGCAGTGGCTGAAATCACCTCCTGGGAAGCATTTTGCTTAAGAATTTTTTTTTTTTCATGAAAATTTCCTTGATTTCATTTAGCTTTTCTGCCAGTTAAGTCAATTTACAGGTTAAAATCTAGTTGATAAACTTGTGCTGCTGACTATGGAGGGAAAAAAATTACTCTGCCAACTTTCTGTAATCTGTGATTTTTTTTTTAAATTTTTTTTTTGATGCCCAAGATTTTGGAAGGTGACAGAATATTTTACAAATGCAGGATGTGCCTGTGGAATCTCCTGGGAACTGGGGGTCAGGTAGAGAAGCAAAGGGATGATGTAGGTTATGTCAAGATGAGAACAGCAAAAATGCCATTTTAATGCAATGTAGTTTGGGACAGTCTACATTGTGTTTTTGTAAAGAAACTGAGGCTTCCATGATCCCTTTGGTGGAAATGTTACTGATCCTACTCTGGGTAACAACTAACCATTTTAAAGAGGAACTCTTATTCTCAGCCAAACTTTGAACTGTGAAAACTTGAGTTTACCTTTCAGGCATTTGATGTGATGTGGGAGTTTTTTTTGTTTTGTTTTGTTTTTTTCTTCTTCCTAATCCACTGCAGATAAAGTGAAGGGGAAACTCCTCGTCCCCTTTTCTCTCCTGTCCATTCATGCTAATGGGGTTTTACTAATTAAAGTTCTTTGATATCATCACAAACTCCTTTCCCTGTTACTGTGAGTTGGCAGTAGGGACAAATGGGCAGAGGGAAATGGCCTTTACTGATTTCTGGGCAAAGATAACGGGTTCCATAGGAAGGAATTCCTGAAAGGTAAAATGATTTACAAGAGCTTATTCACAATTTTTTTTTTAATTGTTCTTTGACTGAGCACAAAAGTTCATCTTTAAATAGTAGAAATAGCTGCCATATTGGGGTGGGTATTGAAATCAAATAAACCTGTGGGTTGTCTTGCTGTTCCTAAAGTAACACACCAGTGAAGTTTGGGAAATACTTTCTTTAGGAAGTGCCAGTGTCAGGACATGTGATGCTAAGACAAGATTTCTTTTTTTCCAGCTCTTAGAGGAACAATAGGAAGCTTGAGACACCATCCAAGCTGCTAAATATTTTAGGAGCCTGGTTGTGTTAATACTCAGACATAGGAGCAGTCATTTATGATACAAATTCATATCTGGCTGCTGCTTCTCCAGATACCCAAAATTGTCTGCCAGAGGGCTTGTCATTATTGGTTTTCCCCCCTCCTGGTGTGAGCATGATCAAACAGCAGGACTTAGTATAGCCAAGAATAAACCAAGGAAATGCAATGCATGAAACCTCAGTAAATGGGTGAATAGACATATATTTAATAAAACTGTTTAGTTTAATAATCTTGAAGCCTTAGATGTTAAGTGTGAATGTCTGATTGAATGAGAGTCCTGGAAGCTGGTTAGTCCTACAGTAATGTACTCACATTTTGTTCTTCTCCAATTTCAGTATTATGGGCTGCAAATCTTGGAAAATGTGATAAAAACGAGATGGAAGATTCTTCCAAGGAACCAGTGCGAAGGTAGGGAGGGGTTTTTCCTTTCCTCATAACTTTATGTATTAACTGAGATTTAGACTGTCAGTCCCTGTGTAAGTAATTTTCAGCTTCAAATACAATTTGAGTTGCTTTCTGTCCTGTAGTAAGATTACCTGAGCTTTTCTGGATGATGAAATCACGTCTTTTTGTGGTCATGGCCTCAGCTGGGGTGGTGAGCACCTGAAATTCTGTAAGTTTGGGAAAAAGGTGTGACTGATGGTTTTGAAACACCTGAGGTGAGCCCCTGGTTTTGAGGCAGAGGCTTTTGATCTTCCTGTGTTTGGCACAGCAGGTTTCCTTCAGCCTCCCTGGGCTGTGTGTGCAACCCCAGCAGAGTTCTGCCATGTCCTTGTAGACTCTCTGCTCCACCTGGGAGCATGTGCAGATTTGTGTAACCTTTTTGAATTATTTTAAAATAGAAACACTAAGGAAATGCACAGTTTTACCTGCTAATGGTCACTCATTCCAGGCAGTGTCATTCCACAGAGTTGGCTTTAGTTCATTTGAGTGTGTATACAGCTTATATATAGATTGCTTGTAATTGTTGCAGTGTAGAGTAATTAACCTCCATTCTCCCATCACTGCAAGGAATCTGGAAGTCTTAAATGCTGTTTTTTTAATGGATTTTTTTACCTCCCTTATGGGTTGCAGTGTGTGCTGACTTCTATCTGTTGGCTGTAGTAAATGGAGGTGCCTCAGTGGGACAGGATTGGTGCTTATTCTGCCAACTCATCACCTTAATCACAACCACTTTAAATTCTTGATATTGAATGTTGTCACTTGGCTTTTTATTAAAGGCTGCTTTTGGAACTCACTAAACTTATCCCAAATCTCTCTGTGTTCTGCTGTGAGCTTTTATTAAATTTTTACTGCCCGTGCTTAGGTCCTGAAACTGTATTATTTAAACCAGAAGAGTAAATGGTGATGAAAACAAACATGTGGAGAGAGACTTTCACACTTTTGTGCTTGCTGTTCTTCTCACCTTTCCCCCCATCCCACAGATAAAGGGTAGCTTTACTCTTGGAAAGCAAAAGTGAAAGTGAGGTTTGCATTCATTCTGCTGTTTGACTGGAAGGTTTCTAGGAAACAGCTTTAACCGAGACTCAGACACAACTGTGCCCTTCTGAGACACTAAAAGAGCCCCTTAGTTAACTAAAGTTAACTCTTCTGTGTGCTTTTAATAATTGGAGTATCTCAACTTGGTCACATCTTGTTGCACTCCTGGCTCTCAGCACTTAATTTCAGCATTTGGACCTTGTTCTCCTCCAAGTTTTTTGCTGTGGGAGCAGAGCAGGAAGAAAGGCAGGAGTTGTGGTGCTGCCCGCTGGTGAGGGGAGGTGTGGTGGAATAGATGACACAGAGATGGTCTTACTTGATAGTTTGGAACTGAACAAGTGCCAGATCCAGGATGTAATTCAGTAATTTTAAGTCTTAGAGACACTCAGTGCATAGAATAGATGAGAAGTGGTGGTGGATGAGGTCAAGAACTACCCTAACTAGAGCTTGATACGTTACTATGCCAAATAAAGTTCCTGTCTGTAGCTGTGCAATCAGCTTGGAGTATTTTATTCTTTCTTTTCCTGACTTCCATACCTCCAGAGGGGAAAAAACCCTTCATCCTGTTTCAGGGGAACTGGGTTAGCTGGGTTTTTTTTGTGTGGTTTCTCCTGTACATCAGCAGAAGAATAACCAAATGTATTTCGTGTACTGTGGCATTTGATCCACCTTGGCCTCCTCAGTGGTGTAGGAGGGAGAATCTGTTCCATCTCTAATCCAGTTTAATCTGGTCTGTGGTGGTGGTTTTTTAATATTTTTTTTATTTTATTTTTGGCTGATGATACCTGCTGGCACAAAAGAGCTGCTGCAGAGCTCCTTCGGGTGGTTTGATTACCTGGCAGATTGTAGGGCTGGTTAAATTGAGGTTTCCTTGACTCCAGTCATTCTTTGGTTGACAGGATTTTCCTGTTTGAAGTGTAACTAATGAAATGTGTGTGCAGGAAACTGAAACTCAGTCTAACAAAGGAATGCTTAGTGACAAAGCCAGTCATGCAGGGTTCAAATCTGTTAGTTTTACCTCATATCTTAGTTTATAAAAGATGTCTTCTACATGTCTATTTGATTTGTGTAGTAAATAGAGCTGACAGATCTTCCTCTTGGGTAGGATGAAAGTAAATGCATTTATGAGAAAAACGCTGTTCCACCTTTGTAGTCTTTAAGAGTTGAAGTCAAGAGCAGACCTGAATTAAAGGGTCAATGAATGAAACAGTTTTTGAAACAACTTCCCTGAAACTTGTTGAGGGAAATAAAACAGTGTTGTTAATTACAGAGCCTGAACTGTAACTTTATTTTTAGATTTTTTTGTTTGTTTTTCTGAGCTGTACCTCAAGTTGTTCATCAGAATGACTTGGTTTATTGGCCAGAGGTTCATTGCTGCTTCTGTCTGAATGCTGGGAGGTCTCAGCTTCCAGCCTGGAATTCCAAGTGCAAGCAGGAAAATGCTTTCCTCAGATAAAGCTCAGTTCTGAAGTTTGTTTTTTTTTTTAAAACAGCTCTTGGTCTTGAGCTTTTCTGGCCCTGCTGCCTTTTTAAACTTCAGTGAAAAGTTGTTCTGTTCCTCAGGTATCGTTATTTGAGCATTTTAAAAGTTCATTTGTATTTTCCATAATTATAAAGCAGTAACTGGGCAAAACAATCAGTTTACAATTCTAAAATACTGATGTGATTACTCTGCTTTTTTTTTTTTTTCTTGTTTGCTTTTGGAGTTGACAGTTTGACCTGATAGGTTTTGTAGACAGAAGTGGAGTTAAAGGGGTAAAATTCAGTGAAATCAGATGCCTGACCTGCACATTCAGCCTTGAGACAAGTTTGGTCACAGACCATAGTGATGGGTTAGACTTGATTTTGTGATTTCTTTAGTCCTCCAGGGAGTGCTTGGAATGGCTCTCACATGTACACAAATGATGTCGTGGTTTTCATTCCAGCCTCACTCAGGGAGTGACATATTCCAGAACATCCCATCCAGTGCTGAACTTGGCTTGTTTCCAGGGTGTTGTGCCATCATTCCCAAAGTTCTCACTTTATTGAGGTGATATGAAATTGCTTTAAACTCTGATATCCTTTGGAGTCAATTGTTTCATAATACTCACAAAGGATGGCATTTATTAAAGTGCTGTGGTCTCAAAAGGGTTTTGTAAGAGTGTGAAAACCTGCCTGGGAATAAAGGATTCCTGGTCCTCAGTTCAGTGATACATTTCATTAATCCTGCATTGTGAAATGAAATTCTGTTCCTGTGAACAGAGAGAGCTTGTCTGGAGTGGAGTTGCAGTGGATAAGCACTTCTTCATTATGAAACCCAAATTGCTTGTACAACTTCTCACTTGCTTTTTTTTCTTTACTTTTTTTTTCTTTTCATTTCAAAATGAGAAGTGTTCAGAGAGATGCAGTTCAGTGTCTCCCAGGAAGGCCCTGGAGTTGAGAGTAAAGCTTTTGATGAGAAGAGGTTTTTTTGTGGAGTGACTGGATATTTTAATGGAAATTTCTGGCCTGGCTTCATGAAGAGACAGTTTTTAATTCTCTGTGTAGTGAAGGGGCAATGAGCTACATGGCACTTCTGTGTGTGTGGGGGAAGACAGGCTCTTTTCCAGAGTTTTCATGACTTTGCTGTTGAAAATGGAGTAGATTATGGCTTGGTTTGGTTCACCACTAAGGGGCAAAGATGATTGTGGGACAACATGGGAAAGCATTGTTTAAGACTAAAAAGAAGAGATGGTATTTTAACCAGGTTTTGGGACTATTTAAACAGCTCAGTGTAAGCATGAATGCATACAAACATCCCCAGAGGGGACAACTCAGCTTTAGCATTTGAAATTCTAATTTTGGTTGCAAAATAACGCTGAGTTCCATTGCCCACCTGCTTCATTTATGCCTGTTATTCTTTACCATAAGCAGAGAATTTATTAATTTTAGTAAATTAGCATGAAAATTAGTGTGAACTCCTATCTGCAGCACCAGCTAGAGGAATTTTCAACACTTGTTAAAGGATGTGTGTGAGTTCATGGTTTCCTGCTGTGTTTGGTGACAGCAGGAACTCCTGTGCAGGGGGTACATGAGATGTCATTGCTTCTGAGGGCCCATCCAGAGGTTAAACTGTAGGATATTCCTCAAGTTTAGACCCCAGGAATTACTGATGTTGGATAATCTGATATTCCTCACTGTCCCAGCTCAGCCCAAACCATTGCACAGCTCGGGCTCACCTGGGAAAACAACTTTTCCTCCAGGAAGTTTTCGGTTTTACTGCGATGTCTAATGTGCATCCAGGAATGTTCTGTAAGGCCTTGAGTTCATGTCCTTGCTCTGTCCTCCCCTTTTTTGTACTTTGTACCCAAGTACTTCCCGTGCTTCACTTACCAGAAAATGCCACCAGTGGGGTGACAGTGACCATGTCCAGCCTCTCTGATAACTGGGACAGATCTGCTGCTGACAAAGGTGTTCCTCACCTGGGCACTTCCCTGCCAGCTTAGCTTACTCATCAAAGGTAGTTTAAGAAAGGTTTTAACTACTGACCTTTCTTGGTAACTCTCTTTTTCTCCCAGTTTAGCCCTTGAAGCTTGAGCAGGTGGTAGAACTGCCAGTTCTGTTGCAGTGAAAGTTTTGGAATGGGAAGCAGGATCCGCTCCCTTTGCTTGCAGGTTGTTACGAGTTCAGTGCAGTTGTAACATCAGATGGTCCTTGAAGAGCATTAATTAAGTGTGCCCTGGGTATTGTGGTTGGTGTGTTATGTTTTATTGCTCTATTGGAAGGTCTGTTTTCCAGGAATAGTCTGTCTCTTCCTGGTTGGCTCAGGGAAGGGTCTGAACTTGGCAGGTGTGTTGTTGCCACCTTCAGACTTGTTCAGCTGCTTGTGATGGAAGGAGACCTTGTAGGCAGTGGTTGTGTGGCTGGTGATGTGTCCTGCTGAAAAATGCTAATGAGCCTGTGTGTTGATTTTTGTCAGAATATGAAGTTGACATATATTTGTTCTGCTGAGAAGTGTCTTTCCTGTGGGATGATAAAGAAATGAGTTATTAAATGTGGAGCAGAAACCACTTAAGGTTAAAAAAAAAAAAGGTAAAAAATTACAGTTAAGCCAAAAAGAGCATTAGAGAATTGGATAGCTGCTGCTTTTAAGGGATTGGGAATATGACTTTGTTCATTGGAAGACCTGCAGCATGAAAAAGAGCAAACTTTGTAGGTTGTCTTTTGAGCTGTGGTGACTGTTTTTACTTTTATTTGTATTTTTTTGATGGACAGGCTGTGGAGCAGAGCAGCTGTTTGTGGCTGCTGGTCTCAAGGCCAGATCAGTGGTAGCATAATATTCAAATTGTTCCTGAACAGCACAACTCCATTGATGCAGCAAGATGGAAAATAGCATAAATTAGCAGTCAGAACTCTTAAGAGCAATGTTAACTTTTTAATTCCTTTTTGAAATGCAGAGAGTTGCAACAGTAGGTTTCCCTTAGTGGTTTGGCAGACAGTTTTAATAGTTTAGTTTCTGGCACTGCAAACCTATTTCCATCCTATTTTGGTGGCTTTCATATCTCATCTGTGAATTGCTGTAATGCTTCAGCAAAGTGTGTTTATTTTTTAGCTTTAAAAAATAAAGGCATGTGATGTCAGACCAGTGCTTGGTAATGACTCTTACCCAGGGACTGACAGTGCTACTTATTTTATTAATAACTGGAGCAGTGTGGATTGATCCCAGTTGATGATGATGAATAGTTTCATTTGTAATTGGAACTACCTGCAGAACAGCTCCTGTCTGGTTCGTATCTACTGCCTCAAAGTCTAGATCTGGTTTTTCCAGATTTCATGGGAATGCAATTACTAAACTGTCTCTTTTAATCCTCTTGCTTAGGCCTGAAATGCAAAAAAAAAAAATATTACTAAACTTGCTGAAGTGTTAGACAAGTTTTAAAACTCAGCATAGTGGCTGTGGATTATGCCCTCAACACAAGGCATTCTTACAGTGACAGTTTTTTCTGAAATCTCCAGCATGTTACCTGCATGAGTCAGTTGACTGTCTTGTTGGAGAAATGATTGATACCAGATTTTTGGGTTCATGGATTTGAATGGCAAACCAGCCACCTATTCTGGGATGTTGCTTCCTTATGGCAAGAAAACACTTGCCTGGTTTGAAGGGTTTAATCCCCGGTGTGCTCAGAGGGATCGTGGGGTCAGAGCCGGGTTGGAGTGGAACTGCTGGAGTATTCACCAAGGTCATGACTCCAGATCCTGCTTTCCTTGGGAGCCACATGCTTTTGGGATGAAAAGTCACTTGGGAAGCCATTGTTCCCCTGGCTGCAGTAGTTGAGAGGTTCATGGTGAGGAGGGACCTGAGCATTAGGTGGCAAAATGAAACCTCAGACCATGGTGGGGTAAAAAAAAAAAAAAAAAAAAAGAAAAAGCAGTAAACTAGAACTTAAAAATTTTGTATATCCAAAATATCCTCTGGCAGAATTGATAAAGGTGGATTCTTTTCCATGTGGCACACAGGAGGGATGCTCACTGACACATGCAAACATGGTCCTGAGAGGTGTTCCTTCTTAAAAACACAGAGAGTCTGAAATCAGAAATGTTTGTAACTACATCTGTGATGTCTGGCATAGCTGAAAATAAATTCCTACCTCTCCTGCAGGTATTAAAAAATATGTTGTCGGCCTAATTATCAAGACCTCATCTGACCCAACGTGTGTAGAAGTAAGTGACTCCTTCTGAGGGGAGGACGAGGGAGGGGAGCACTGGGCATAACCTGACTGGTCTCTTCTCTCCTCCAGAAAGAGAAAGTGTATATTGGGAAACTGAATATGATTCTCGTTCAGGTGAGCTGGAACTGTTAAAATTTTGAATCTTGCTGTTAAGTCTCTGCCTTTGCCACATGTGTCTCACCTTTGGCTGCTCCACTTTGCAGATCTTGAAACAGGAGTGGCCAAAGCACTGGCCAACCTTTATAAGTGACATTGTGGGAGCCAGCAGGACTAGTGAGAGCCTCTGTCAGAACAACATGGTCATCCTTAAACTCTTGAGTGAAGAGGTGTTTGATTTTTCCAGTGGCCAGATCACTCAAGTAAAAGCTAAGCATTTGAAAGACAGGCAAGTATATATATTTAAACTCAATTAACAGGGTTAATTAATTTGTGCTTGCTGCTGTGCAGTTTCCCTCAGTTTGTGTGAACACCTACAGATGTCTCATTCCATTTCTGAGAGCCAGTGGGTTACTGATTTTTAATTTAAAGCAGGGATACCTAAGTATTGTACATGCAGGGATTTCTGCCTTGTTGCAGGTAGCATCTGTTGACTGATGGTTCCCACCCTTTTAACAAATTGTATTCCCTAAGCCAGAAGTTGCAGTCACGGGATTCAAACTGCTTCAAACTGTGCATTATTACCATGAAATTGGGTAAAAGCCAGGTGGCTTGTGAATGCAAGACACAGGTATTCAGGACCTGTTTTGTGTGCAGAGATATTTTGATTTATGAATGTGGAAATGCTTAATTTTTAATTTATTTTGTTTCACAGCATGTGCAATGAATTCTCTCAGATATTTCAGCTGTGTCAGTTTGTGATGGTAAGTCATATTTCTTTACTGATGTTTTTAAGAATTCTGCCCCTCTCCTCACAAACAGTGTCACAATGTCATAAACACTACTTGGTCCTTCACAGGAAAACTCCCAAAATGCTCCCTTAGTCCATGCAACTTTGGAAACTTTGCTACGATTTCTGAACTGGATTCCTCTGGGATATATATTTGAGACCAAGTTAATCAGCACACTAATATACAAGGTACTCTTGCAAAACAAAAAAAAAAAAAAGGATAGAACTGCTCTTAAAATGAAACACAAGCTGCAGCAAAGCTGAGAGTGCAACTCTTCTGTAATGCTCTTTATTTTTCTTTCCTCAATAGTTCTTAAATGTTCCCATGTTTCGAAATGTCTCTTTGAAGTGCCTCACAGAGATTGCAGGGGTCAGTGTAAGCCAGTACGAAGAACAGTTTGTAACACTTTTCACACTGACCATGATGCAGTTAAAACAGGTAATGCTCTTCATAAATCTCTCTTTGACTGTCCCAAAGTCAGTTTCTGGAGAACCTACTGCAGTTGAGACAAGTTGACATCCATTAGATCAGATTTCCTGATAGGACAGGTATTGTTCTTCAGTGGTATTTGTGGCATGATCAGGAGATGCTGAGTGTATTTTTGTGACTCATTTGCAGCTGTATTGGTTTGATTAATTGATAAATTTTGAGCACTTGGGCTGTCTGATGCAGGAAGTAGAGAGAGGCACAACAGAATGTGCTACATGTTTCTTAAGCCTTAACCAGACCCACCTTCTGCAAGTCGCTATTTAATTTTTGGAACAGGTAGAAACATCTATCATATAAAACCATACATGAAATTTGATGATTCCCCTCTGAGCAGTTCAGATTCAGGTACATGAGTCTGTGCTTTCCTCACTGTATTTGCACCACAAGTAGACAGTTAAAGGGGGTTTTTGACAGTTTTTTCCTCTCTGTGCAATGCTGGTCCATCTTGGAGGTTCTGCATGAAAAGCAGAGGGGTTTTGTTTTGGTTTGTTTTTTTTCCAAAATAGCAAAATATTTGCTGATACACAGTAATTCTTCTGTATAAAAAGGGAAATTCTTGACTGTGCCTCCATCCTTTTTATTAGATGCTTCCTTTAAATACCAATATCCGACTTGCTTACTCGAATGGCAAAGATGATGAACAAAACTTCATCCAGAACCTCAGTTTGTTCCTCTGCACGTTCCTCAAGGAACATGGTCTGCTTATAGAAAAGAGATTAAATCTGAGGGAAACACTAATGGAGGTAAGTTCCTTGCTTTATCCAGTTTAAAAATGTAAGCAAGTGTGTTTTCACACTCTACAATGTAATTTTTAAATCATTGTACTCAGCCCTAACCCTTAATGAATTTGGTTGCAAATATCAAATTGTAGCTCATTTAGAACTCAGGAGTAAATGGCTGAAGCTATTGCATGTCCTTTGCAATTGTGTGCAAATCCAAGTGCAATTTTTAGGTATTGGCCTCCTTCCTCGTCAGCATAACTCTGTTAAATTCTTCTTTAAAACAGATATTTATAAAGCTTGATTCTAAACAACTGTAGTCTTGTTTAGGATGTTGATATGTTTAACAGAGTTCTTAGGCTGGCCTAAAATGGCTGCAGATTTAACTTTATGCATTCTGGTATAATAGGACCTGGTATGGGTCTTTCAAAAGCTCTGTCATTCTAACCTGTTTATTCCTGCACATGGGGTGCAGCAGATCTCCTGAAGTTGTTCCACAGATTCATTGGATCTGTGTGGACTAGTGAAGGAAGCTCCATCAGTTATTTCAAGTGAAGTTACCAAGAGGAGTTGATGTGTGCAAGATGAATGTATGGCTGTTTGAAATCCCCCTCTTGATGCTGTAGATGGAGATGCTCGATCAGACCTTCTAAAACATTGCAAGTTGTTCTAGTACCTAAGCTGTGAAAATGGTCTTCAGATTTTATCACCGGGGAACTGAAAAATAAGCTTAGGCAAAAAATGTTTGTCTGTGTAGCTGTAATTTCTATAGTTGATGTCTCAGCTTGTCAGAGTTGCATGAGTGGCTTTCCCTTCTCAGCCTGCTCTGGTTGTTCTGTCTGTAAAGAAGTTGAAAATGTCCTGGTAGATGACTTCTGTGGGAAGCAAAGGAGCAGTATTCCAGGGTAAAAGGATCCAGAACAAAGTAGCAGTAATAGTCTTGAGAACACCAGCTGTCGAGGGCTTTGAGGCTCTGGAAATGCCCTGCAGAAGCTCCAGAGGCCACGGGTTTGATAATTTACAAACAGGCTGGTTTGGTGATGGCATTTTTTAAGATGTCTTTAAGCTGCTTCAGGTCTAAGAATTCATACACACTTTGAAAATAACAATAATTGACAGAACTCCTTGTTTGTGAGTTGCTCTGCCAGTGACAACTCTGACTTGTAAGTAATGTCATTGCAATGTTACTGCCTCTTCTTCCAAACTCTTGGCATCTTATCAGGATTGGGGGATAACTGAACTTGAAGCAATGTGCATCTGTAATCAGTAATGGGCTGTTTAAACCACACTTTTCCAGGCTCTTCATTACATGTTGTTGGTATCAGAAGTTGAAGAAACTGAAATTTTCAAGATTTGTCTTGAATATTGGAACCATTTGGCTGCTGAGCTCTACAGGGAAAGTCCCTTCTCAACATCTGCTTCTCCACTGCTTTCGGGGAGTCAACACTTTGATGTTCCTCCAAGGAGGCAGCTTTACCTGCCTGTTTTGTCCAAGGTAATCCAGGCTTTAGGGGAGGCACTGGAAAGATCCAGATACTAAAGATTTTGCTTCATGCAAGGAGTGACATAAGAACTCTCCTTTCTTTGAGTAATAGATAGTGGATTCAACTCTAGTTCTGTAATCAACTGAATTTTGAAAACAGTATAAGATGACATCAGTATAAAACGAGTATTTATATGGTATTTCAGCTTTTTTAAGATACTTAATATAAGAATTTTAAAATAAATCAGTGGTAAATGGTTTCTTTTAACAGAAAGGCTGGAGTGTTACATGTCTGTGTTTGGGAAAAGTGATCTTTAAAAGACCCCTACTATGACATAGGCATTTTGAATCTAAAGAGTTTATCTGCTTCATAGGTTGGGGTTTTTTAACTACTCAGCTTGTTCATAGAGGGAGAGAAGTCAGCAGGCTCTGCTTTTAAAGGCTTGTTAGTTAATATTTCTCTGTAGAACTTCAATGTGAGCTGGATATATAACCTTTCTATGGCTGAGACTGCCTGGCCAGAATGCTCTGCAAACACTCGTGGAAGCTCTGGGAATGCTGTGAGTGCTGTTGTGTTAATGCTGTCTCTCCCCCCAGGTCCGGTTGCTCATGGTGAGCCGCATGGCCAAGCCCGAGGAAGTCCTGGTTGTGGAGAACGATCAAGGGGAGGTAGTTCGGGAATTCATGAAGGACACAGACTCCATAAACTTGTATAAAAACATGAGAGAAACACTGGGTAAGTGGCCTGGCTGGAATTTGTGCCTGTGGATTGCAGGGGTCATGTAGGGGGTTTTGGGGTAAGTAAAAAATGTCAAGAGTCCCAACTGCAGCTCGAGGGAGTGAGGAGAGTAGAATTTTCAGATGTTTAGGACACCAGACTTTCACACTAAATATTTTTTATCAAATGCAAATGGGAACACTGAGTGTTTAATAACAGGTTTTTGCACCAGGAGTGTGTGTGGGAAAGCTGTGGTATGCCAAGTGTGTGTGGATTATTTTTATTCTCACCCTTGTCCTTTTGGTGCAGGTACAGCCAGTGTAAGATTAATTGTTGTAATTATTCTAATTGTCCACGTTTTCATATAGAATGTGGAAAAACTTTAGTACTATTGTATAAATATTTGATTTATTGTATTAAGACAAGTACTGTATGTCCTGAGCCTTAGTTGTATTTCCAGATACAGGATTATTTATATGAAAATGCAGATTTGGTTCATATTGCTTATAGTGTATTATCTTGTAAGAGTCACTTAAAAAAGGGAGAACATGGTGGAAGCTGTTTTCTGTGGACCAGTAAAAATCTATTTCTGAACCTGGCCTTAAATTGCTCTTGACTTGCTGGGATTTAGAATTGTATGTTGGAGACAGTAATCCTATTAGGGGCTGATGCAAGTGTCTGAGTTGTGATACCTGAATCTTCCACCTGGGCCTGTTCAGGAGCATCAGCTCCATGTTATCCAAAGGTCATTGCACCAGCAGACTTGGTAGCACTGAAATAAAGAGGCAGAGAGACTGTATAGTGTCCCCCATAGGTAGCCAATCCCATATTCCCTACACACCATCAGTACAGATGCCTTTGGGTAATAATTGAACTCGGCAGCTTTACTGACCGGACTGGTATGTGAGACATTCATTGATTTGGACTTTCCACATTGTTCTGAGGGATCTCAGCACAACATCACATGGAGGCAAACTCAATAAAATTTAGTGTCCATCTTTAAAACACAGTTGTGTTTAAATAATCTCATTTTGTCCTAAGTTCAGCCAGAGGAGCATTGCAATTGCCTGATAGTTTCACTGTATTTTTATTTCACTGCTTATGGAGTTATGATCCGAGTTGCTGCTTTAAAATGTGCCCATTCCATTTGTTGATGTCGTTCAGTTTACCTTACACACCTGGACTATGCAGACACAGAACGAATTATGACTGAAAAACTTCACAATCAAGTGAATGGGACAGAGTGGTCATGGAAAAATCTGAACACCCTTTGCTGGGCCATCGGCTCCATCAGCGGCGCGATGCACGAAGAGGATGAGAAGAGATTCCTCGTTACAGTAATTAAGGTATCCCCGTGCAGAACCAACAGCTTTGGTCACACTTCATAGTTCAGGCTCAAGAAAACAAATGTAGAGAAATACTGCTCTGTGTTCTTAGAAAGCTGCCTTGTAAATGCAGGGTGATGAGAAGAAATGAGTGGGAGATCTTACATCCTGAACGTAGGGCTGGTAAATTTGTTAGCCATGAACAATGCATTGATCCAAACAGCCTTTTTGTGGGGTGAAATTTAGTTCATGATGAAATGTTTTTCTTTGGGGATGCAGAAGAGCTGGAAAGGGATTGTTGATGGAATACAGGGGAGTGGCACAATAACCCACTATTTTAACTAGCTTGGCACCATGCTCCTTTGCTGTTTTCTGTATATTCATTAATAAAACTCAAATTTTCGTAAATATGTGCATAATATTTTTACAAGAGTAATGGACCTTTAACAAGTCATCTGAATTTGTGCAGAAGATTTAGTTTAATTTCTTTTATTTGATGTGAAGTGTGTATTTTATTGATCTCAACCACTCAGTATTGAGGACTGTGAGGCTTGTGGAAGTCCCCCCTGAAAGAATCTTTAGTTATATGTAAAATGGAGATTCTGTAGTTTAAAATACAGTGATCTGGGTTTGTGTGAAACTGAAGTGATTTCATCACTCCAATCTTAACCCACTTGCTTGGGTTTTTTTATTTCTTAATTTGGGTTTTGAACTTGATTATGGCAACCACTTTAATGTAGCTCCTTAGAGGATTTTATGCTTATTAATTGAACTGGACAAACTTGAGGAGGAAACTAAGAATCTGTTGTGTTGCAGGATCTCCTGGGACTGTGTGAACAAAAGCGAGGAAAGGACAATAAAGCCATTATTGCATCAAATATAATGTATATAGTAGGTCAATACCCTCGGTTTTTGAGAGCTCACTGGAAATTCTTGAAGACAGTAGTCAACAAGCTGTTTGAATTTATGCATGGTAATTATCTGGGTTTTTTTCTCCTCAATTGTTGTTTTAATTATTAAAAAAAAAGATGCCTATACATAGACATGTGTAGGGAGGGAAATACAAAGCAATAACTGCCTTGATTTGCTTTAGAAACCCACGACGGTGTCCAGGACATGGCTTGTGATACCTTCATCAAAATAGCTCAGAAATGCCGCCGGCATTTTGTCCAGGTGCAGGTGGGAGAGGTGATGCCATTTATTGATGAAATCTTGAACAACATCAACACAATCATCTGTGACCTTCAGCCACAGCAGGTGTGTCTGGTTCAGTGGCCGTGGGTGATTCCTAAAGGCTAATGGGAAGGTACTTCCAAGGGGAAGGTAGAGGTTTTTCAAGGGTTGAATTATATTCTTAAGTTTTTGTTAGGGACAGTGTCAGGGGACAAATAGCACAGTCAGGTTGCTTTGAGATGTCACTTGGAAATGCTTGGAAGTGGAATTAAAGTGCATTTAGTTGGAATTCTGATTTCTGGAATGTTATAACAAAGAAGCGGTTTTAGATTTAGTTTTAACACTGAAATCTAACCGAGTGCTTTTGCTTTGGGAAAGAGCAATATCCTATTGTAACAGTATATACCTTCTTGTGTTTATGAAGGGGGCGTGAGGACCAATCCAAAAGGGGAGATGTGTCCTGGAAGGGCAGGGCTCAGGAAGTGAGAACAGTGTGCACATGTGACACACACCGAGGTGTTGCAATAACGTACTGAAACTTTGGGCAGAGCAGATCTGGCATCTGGAAAAATGCACTTCCAGTAGTGATGGAAGCCAGTTTAAACATGTCTGGCTATGCCTAGTTTTACCTCCCTCCTTTTTAACCTCCCTGTTTGCTGTGCTGCTGCTCCCACCAGGTGCACACGTTTTACGAAGCAGTCGGATACATGATCGGGGCACAGACAGACCAGAGTCTGCAGGAGCACCTGATAGAAAAGTACATGTTGCTGCCCAACCAGGTGTGGGACAGCATCATCCAACAGGCAACAAAGGTGAGCTCAGAAATCCTAAATGTCTTCTGTGTTCAGGTAAAAAGCTGCTAAATGTTTATTTTTCACATCCTGTCACATGAAGTGCACAGAGCTGGGGTGGATGTCATGACGTGATGGCTAAAAACAGTCATTGACGTGACAATGGAAATGTTTTGAGAGAGGAGACTTAAATGACTAAATATTTGCTTAAATCTGATTTAAAGCACAATTTTCTGTTACTGTACAGAGTAGATTTTTTTTTCCCCCATAGATTTTTAAAGGCCTCCCCTTCACCTGGCTTAGTGGGTTTTCTTTTTGGATAACAGAAAAGTTATAATGCTAAAAACACTGTAAAACACATCTTTATTTCTTACTTTTACATCCCATTTCTTTCAGTCTTTCAAAATACTTCACACATTGAAGAACTGCAGTCTGACACTGCACAAGAGACAGTCCATTTTTTAGTTAATCTAATTAAGAGCCTGAAACTTCAGCGAGCTCGAGTTACTTTTCCTACTCTGACTTCCCTCTTAAAAAAGACCATTTCCACTGCATTTCCTTTGGGCAACTTCTGTTTTCACCTTCTTAATCTCCTTAGGTTTTTTTCCCTTTCTGTAACTGGAGTAATGCTTGTACCACTGCAGCAAAAATACTTCTGCAGATGAGCAGAATGAAATAATTTCAAGGTTTATCCTGACTCTGTTGTAGGTATTGGCAAGTGCCATGAAATAAAGAGATGTGTGTATATATATATATATGTATATATGAAGCCCATGAATGTCAGTGTTCTTTAAGGCAGTGTTTGAGATAAATTGTTTCAACTTAAAGCTTTTGTATTGAAAGCAACAGGGCAGTTTTATTCACTAACAAAGATGAACTCTAATTTTTTTAAACAGAATGTTGATATCCTAAAGGATCCTGAAACAGTCAAGCAGCTCGGCAGCATTCTGAAAACCAATGTAAGAGCGTGTAAAGCAGTTGGCCACCCCTTTGTGATTCAGCTTGGAAGAATTTATTTAGATATGCTGAATGTGTACAAGTGCCTAAGTGAAAATATTTCTGCAGCTATTCAGGCTAATGGTAAGAAATTCCATGTTATTCCTGAAAATGGGGGTAAGCAGTGTCTGCCATCGGGTTTCAGAGTACATCCCAATTAGGTTATTGTCACTGCTTGATTTTACTGTTTGGGAAACTAGATAAGGATTGAAAGTGCTTGCTTAAATCTCTTTGTTGACCAGTTGTGGTATTGAAATAAAGAACTCCCAGTTTTAGAGGAGGAAAAAGCATCTCTGAATGAGAAGGTTTAAGGAAGATTCAGAACAGTGGAGATGCTTGCTTAGAATTAATAGGCATCTTGCTGAGACCAAGTAATGTGTGTTCTTGTAGCTGACTCTGATTTTGAGTGTTAAAAGCCTCTCTGTAAATAGAGTCTCAATCATTTCCTCAGAAGCTGTTGGCAGGTTTTGTACCAGACTCTGCTGCTCCAGAGCTGTGTTGCAGAATTGTCAGTGAAGAAGTGAAGAGGCCTCAAAAATCAGGATAAACCAGGCTTTCAGTCACAGAGGAGGAATTATCAATTACCTCACCCAGCTATTTTTACCAGATAAATAAGGGCCTGTGGTGTCTCAGCAGAAGGTGCTTCTGTGGCGGTTCATTACAAGATTAAATGAGTCAGTTGTTGAGTTCTGTGTTCTGAGCGGTTTTCAGGCCAGTGCAGACGATGATACCTGGAAATGGGAACGTCAGATGACACTTGGAAACGGAGCAGCTGGTTTGCCTTGAAGTAGCTTCTCAGAATTCGGAATAAAAGTGGCTGAGAAATCAATACCTTTTCATTCAGCAGCTCTAATGGCCAGGATTTGTCCTTGTCAGACAGTGAATTTGAGGAAGCAGTTACTGGGGCTGGAGGCCTGATGTTCTCCTTGGCCAGCAACTGCTGGGACTGCAGTTACCTCAGAGCAGGTTTTTACAATTGGTGAAGATTAAAGACAAAGGAAGCCTTTTTTTAATAGTCTTTCTAATTTGGCTATAAAAATCAAGCATTCTCAGTTTTATTCATGTTAGCCTAATCTTCTGTTTTTACTTTTTTACACTCACACAATTAACTGAAGCTTTAAAATTTTCCAGGTGAAATGGTAACAAAGCAGCCCTTGATTAGAAGTATGAGGACTGTAAAAAGGGAAACTCTAAAACTAATTTCTGGCTGGGTGAGCAGGTCCAATGACCCACAGATGGTAAGTAGATGCATTTTGTACAAACAACTCCTAAGGCAGAATTGGGAAGAACTCTGGTTTGTGTTCTGTTGACTGAACCAGTTGGTCACAGGAGAGCTTTCCTCAGGAGGTCTGTAAAATAGAAAGGAGAGGTAAGCTCAGCTATGTTTGAGATAACTTCAGTTTTTAGCTGAGAGTGATCTTTGAGGGAATCAAGGAGGTTTAAGAGCCTGGTGGGAAACTGTACTGGGTGGATACTGAGGATGGGAACGTATTTCAACTTCCCTGTTTAGTTCCAGGCAATACTTCTCCTTAGGAACTGCGTGCTGGAGCCTTTGCTCAGTATCTGCACTGCATAACCGTGGTTTACTCTTCCAATTAGGTAGCTGAAAACTTTGTTCCTCCGTTGTTGGATGCAGTTCTCATCGACTACCAGCGGAACGTGCCTGCGGCGCGGGAGCCCGAGGTTCTCAGCACCATGGCCATCATTGTCAACAAGCTGGGGGGGCACATCACTGCTGAAATACCTCAGATCTTCGATGCTGTCTTTGAGTGCACACTAAACATGATCAACAAGGTATTTATGTGGGGGACAAGACACCTCCCCCGGAATATCATTTCCGTACTTCGTGTCTTGAAGAATCATCTCCCTGGTTTTTTGCCAGTCACAAAGTGAATTTGATGAAATTTCTGCTCAAAGCAGCGCCAGTTTTTCTGGGGACTTGCCTGGAAGAAGGACTGTGCTACAGTCAAATGTCAGTGTAGGATTAACTGCTAGAATCCATAAATGTTTTAAATTTATGAACACGAGTACTGATCAGTCATGTTGAGCATTTCCTCACCAGTGCAGTCCTTGTGCTGTAATGTGCCATATGTGTTAGCACAGCACTTGAGCACCACCACTGAGTTAGTGCTGCTTTGCCAGCAGGGTGTAACCAGGAATTGGACCCCTCTGGCAGTTCAGGTGCTTCACCAGGGTTGAGTCTCTCTGTGTGGTATCTGTGGCCTGAGCAGTGACTTGAGGCTGTGCCCTGATGCAATGTGGCTCAGCTTTTCAGTTTTGTGTCACTGTAGGACAGGGGTCCCCAAACTTTTCAAATAGGGGGCCGGTTTCCTGGCCCTCAGACACTCATGGGGGGCCGGACTATAGTTTGGAAAAAAATGAATGAATTCCTATGCAAACTGCACATATTTTATTTGTAACAGTGCACAAAAAGAGGAAAAAGAATGCAATATTTAAAATGAAGAACAATTGTAATCAACAAAAACAAATAATATTTCAATGTGAACTATTCTTGGAATACCCTGCACTCTGAGTTAATTTTTCTTTTTTTTGACATGATGGTGCACGTGCTCCCCACTGATGCTGGCTTGCTTGTCCTGTCTGGGAGGTGGAGGGAGGGAGAGACAGGGGAGTCGCCCACCTCGCTGATGCCACCGGCCAGAAGGGACTGAAGGGACTTTGCCACAGGGGCTCTGGCGATTTGCCAGAGTTGAAAGGCTGCCGACACTGTTTGCCTGGCAGAGGAGACGCCCCCGCCTTCGCCTGCCGCGAATCACAGAGGAGGAAGAGGACGGGGCTGCTTGGTTTCCACCCCCAACCCCTGGCAGGGGGTGGGGTGGGCCAGATTAGGGGCGGCCCCAGGCTGGTCCCGGCCCGCGGGCCGTAGTTTGACGACCCTTGCTGTAGAAGATGGTTTTGCCAAGCTTTGGTGGGGAAAAACTCAGAGAAATGTAACCTTTGCTTTGCATTTAAACCTGGGATCTCAGTGCTGTTCTGTGTCAGATACTGACTTGCTCTGCTTAACAGAAGATCTTAAGATGGAACTTCAGGAGACTTGACTTTTCTCTCCCCTTCTCTGTCTAGGACTTTGAAGAATATCCTGAACATAGAACAAACTTCTTCTTGCTACTCCAGGCTGTAAATTCTCACTGCTTCCCAGCCTTCCTGGCCATTCCACCTGCACAGTTCAAACTTGTTCTGGATTCTATTATTTGGGCTTTCAAACATACAATGAGAAACGTTGCAGATACAGGTAAATGGCAGTGTTTGATGCAGGTCAGGTATTTTCTGGTAGAATGGTGTTTTCTTCAGTCAAACTTGGCATATCAGTCATGTGATTTGACAAGGTGTCAGCCAGGTATCCATGAATGGGCTGAGATACTTGGTTGCTGTTTCACTCCTGGAGCTGGAAGGGAGCACTGTTACAGTTTCTGCTTGCACTCTTCTGAAATGGCTGAATGACTGCCCCAGCTCACACTGATGCTACAGAAGTCCTGTGAAACCACTGATTTTTTTAGTCACTTGTCTTGTATCATTGCGTGGAAGGAATGGGGAGAAGATGCTGTTCAGTTGTGTTTCACCTGGAAAAGTAATTTAAGTTTCCATGTAAATCGGAACATTAAAACACCTTCCCTTGTTTAATTAGCAAACACTGGGTAGAGGGTTTCCCTCATTAAGTGCTGTAATTTGCCCTTTTTGCTAATGATATGCTAATGCAGCTGCAAGGGTGGGCTATGTCAGGGCAGCAGTGCCCTCTAGTGCCTGGCAGAGCCCTCACAAGCCATGCCGGGCTTTTTGGTGCCAACCAGAACTCCTTGGCATATTTCTGTCGTTTTGGAAAAGGCCAAAATCTTACAGCTGTTTGAATATTGGTCACTTGGTAACTTAAGGTTGTTTGTTTGTTTTTTTTTAACACCAGGACTTCAGATCCTTTACACTCTGCTCCAGAACGTTGCCCAGGAGGAGACGGCTGCCCAGAGCTTCTACCAGACGTATTTCTGCGACATCCTCCAGCACATCTTCTCCGTGGTGACAGACACCTCGCACACTGCAGGTAGGAACGTGTCAGTGGGGGAGGCAGGGGATGGAAACCATCCTTCTGAACATCAAATTGTTCCTGTTGGGAATTAATCCCCATGTGTCTGACTCTGACGCCTGCAGGTTTGACAATGCATGCGTCAATCCTGGCCTACATGTTCAACTTGGTAGAAGAGGGAAAGATCAGTACTCCCTTGAACCCTGGGAATCCAGTGAACAACCAAATGTTTATCCAGGAGTATGTGGCCAATCTCCTCAAGTCTGCATTTCCTCACCTGCAAGAGTAAGTTTGCTATGATTCATTAGTGCTTCCCAGTGGGCTCTTCCAGCCTTGGGATGCTAACGGGTGTGTTTGTGTTAGTGCCCAGGTGAAGCTGTTCGTAACAGGACTGTTCAGTTTAAACCAGGATATTCCTGCCTTCAAGGAACACCTAAGGGATTTTCTGGTCCAAATCAAGGTATGTTGGGTATGCTTTTTTCAAGGAATTAAAACCAGTTTTTCAGCAAGATACTGTTGGAAGGCACTTGGACAGTGTTCATTCAGTGTTTGCTTGGGAGATACAAGTTTCTTTGCAGCTTTTTAGAATGCAGTGAGAACTCTGTCCAATGGTTTATGGTGTTCCATGAAATCTGTTTCAATGGGATTTAACTTTATAAATTTGGCTTAAATATCATCTCTTGTATTTTATGCTGCACACACAATTCCTGTGTCTGACAACTGCAGAACTTACTCCAGTGGGTCATAAGTTGATTTTTAACCAGATTTTGGTTCAGTTCTGCTCAGAATTGGGACCAGCTTTGAAATTTGCTGCAGTAATGCTAAGCCTTTATTTTTGTAAAGATGCTGGAATTCTAAGATTGTAGGAAAGAGTTTGTGAATTAGTTTTGAGATGGCAATTGTCAGGTATTTCAGAATTGTAATGATTCTGCTCCAAATGCTGGGTAACTGTAGCATCTCCTTCTGTAAGAAGAGAGATCTGGTGAGAATCTTCAGTTATTTTGCATTGCTTTCTGTTAATTCTGACCTTAGGAACAGCAATCCAAGCAAACAGTCTGTCAGGGGATGGGAAGATGTTTTCTGTGTCATTTTGGAAGCTCATAACTCTGCCTAAAGCATTTGACAACAAACTGATGGTTTTTATGTGAATTACACAGGAATTTGCAGGTGAAGACACATCAGACTTATTCTTAGAGGAGAGAGAAACAGCCCTTCGACAGGCTCAAGAGGAGAAGCATAAACTGCAGATGTCTGTACCCGGCATCCTTAATCCACATGAAATTCCTGAGGAGATGTGCGATTAAAAACAAAAATAAAACAAGTTTTGCAGTTTTCTTTCTGTACAGCTACTTTGTTGTGATAGAAGAAAACAGCACTTGGATATTTGTTGACCAAAATGATGCCAATTTGTAAATTAAAATGTCACCTAGTGGCCCTTTTTCTTATGTGTTTTTTGTATAAGAAATTTTCTGTGAAATATCCTTCCATTGTTTAAGCTTTTGTTTGGTCATCTTTATTTAGATTTGCATGAAGTTGAAAATTAAGGCATTTTCAAAGTAATTACTTCATGCCCATTTTGTGGCTAAGGGGAAAAAATAGGCAAAAAACGTTAACTTGTAAAAGACTATATTGCGAAATAATCCAATTTCCTGTAAGAGTATGGATTTTTTTTTTATTTTATTTTTTTTTATTAAATTCGGTTTTCTTTCTAGTCTGTCCTGCAGTCTAGGAGAAAAGGTGAAGAGTAAAGCAGATTGAATTCATTGTTCAGCAGAGGATTCTAGTGCTGCCTTTGTTCTGAGCAGTTAGCAGCTTTTTGGACCGAGTGGTAAGGCTGTAGGCTACGTGTATTTGCAAGTTGTATGGCAAGTTTGCAGCAAGATCATGTGCATATCATCCCATTGTAAAGCAACTTCTGAAGAGTATGGGAACACAGTACAGTTAGTTATTTTTACACAGTTCTTTTGTTTTTGTGTGTGTGCTGTCGCTTTGTCGACAACAGCTTTTTGTTTTCCTCAATGAGGAGTGTTGCTCATTTGTGAGCCTTCATTAACTCGAAGTGAAATGGTTAAAATATTTATCCTGTTAGAATAGGCTGCATCTTTTTAACAACTCATAAAATAAAAAAAAAAAGAAAAAAAAACAAACAAAAAAAACTGGCTTTTGAGATGACTTATACTAATTTACATTGTTTACCATGCTGTAGTGCTTAAAGAACACTACTTAAAAGCAAAATAAACTTGGTTTACATTTATTTTTCTTTCTTCGGCTTATTCTTTTATTGGATGAAAATGCTGTGATCATATTTAAGATTTGTATTTGAAGGTTTAGGAGAAGTTCCTTGAGGTCTAGATAACTTGCTTCTGGCTTGCCTCATCTCAAGGACTTTGACTGTGCTTGAAGTGAATGTGAACTAAGTTGGGCTCCATTTGGAAGTACAGTAGCTGTTCTGACTTACCTCCATGGATAAATATTCCATACTCCGTTACTCTGAAATGCCAGGAATGGATGAGGTACTCTTGCTCTTTCTCTCTCTGGACTCTTTGCAGTTTATTTCAAAGAGGCATTGCACTGTATCTTGACTAAGCAGTTAATAATAGTCCGTGTTAATAACACGTGTAGACAAGATCTACAGTTATTTTTCTACCTAAAGTTTTGTAGTTAAATGATTTTCACAGATTTATGACGCAGTGTGAACACTGAGGTTGTGTGACAGTCATGGATTCCCCTTCTCTGTAATGTCCTGTCTCTGTTTTCTAACAGTTGGTGTCAAGCTCTCCCAAAGTTTTTCCATCGCTTTGGTCTCCAATCTCCAGATTGTTCCTACGATGCCAAGTGTGGCCACTCCCTGAGAGCTGTAAAACGAGGCCGGGCAGGTGTGGAGGTTTTTCCTGTCAGTTTGGGTACCAGAGTTAACTTTGTGCTGTATGTTCCTTTTGCAGTAGGGGTGCATGAGTTAGCAGTGTTCCTGTAGGATTTAGCTGTGACTGGAATGTTTCCATCCCAGGTTTGTGTTGGTGGCCATCTCTCCGTGTGTTTTACGTCGCCGGCCCTGGGAAGGCCCTTGGACATTGTGTGGAGCTGACACTTGATCCTTGGAGAGAAAGTTCCTCAAACCCTGCACGGCTGGCACTTAGAGGACAGCCTACCAAACCTGTTAATAGTTACAAAACTCATTTCTTTCTCTCCTTAAAGCTCCTCATTTAAGCTTTTCCATGTCTTCCCGTCACGTGGAGCTTTCTGTTCCGCCCTGTGAAGGCCACGTTGTCTTTAATGGGCAGTTTAAAGTGAAATAATTGATCTGGCAAGGACATGAAAGGGCTCATGAGCGGCCGAGTTGCAGTGTTAGAGATACAGATGATCACAAGCTGTGCAGAGAAGTAAAGTTATTAAAAAGGGGGTAAAAAAATGGAACTAAATCCCACCCATGGCATGACATCAGAACAATCAGCAAGTCACAGAACTGAGCACTGAACTGGTTCTGATGAGTGGTGGCATTAACAGTGCATACAAAACACTTTGGAACAAAACCATACAGGTATGAAGGTACACATGTTCCTTCCTTGAAGGTTGAAGTTGGTCTGGGGCTCATGGCTGGGTTGTCCACCGAAGAATTAAATGTGACCTAAACTCTCAGCAAATCCAAAATGTTTTTTTTACGTTGATTCAGAGAAGAATTGTTGCATTATTTTGATACCTTGTGGATTATCTAAGTTAACAACATTTTGGTCTTAGGTTTTGCTTCCCTTTTAGATATAAAAATTTAACTGTGGTCTTGTCTTGTTCTCTTAAGAAAATTGGTGCCTTTCCCTGATCTCTGCAGCTGCTATAAAAATGCAGCTTATGTAGAGTTCTGGATACCATTAAAGATTTGACTCGTGTGTGTGCATATTTCTAGTGCAGTTATCCTGAATGTGGAAAAACAAATAATTACAATGTACATCTATGGAAGTTCCAGTTCTAATGCACACTGTAAATCAAAATATATGGATTAAAAAAAAGCATGAACCATCGTATAAACATCTACATAACTTGTAATTATATGTAAACCAATGTTTTGTGCATATTTCTATACAGATTTTACAAAAACCAGTTCTGTGTACTCCAGGTACATTGATAAATATGAATATTTGGGGGTGTTTTCTGTGTTTACATGAATTGATTGTCAGCTGATGGAGACACCCCAGGTACTTGTTTCAGGCTGCCATGATGTGTTTGCTACTGTAACTGAAGCAGATTCTCTTCCAAAGCATTTTAGGTTAGTTGGTTTTGGTTTGGTTTTTTTTTTTAAACTAGAATAATTTGGTGTGTGTTAATCTGATTGGTTTAAGTGAACTATTTTCCAATAAAGCTAATATTTATGCAAAAAAAAAAAAAAGCTTTATCTCCAGGAAGCTTTAGTTACTTCTGAGAGTTCTTGACATTGGAAAGGCAAGAAAACTTGAGCTTAAGGGGGGGGGGGGTGGGGAAGACAAGGAAAAGATGCTGAAAATGATGAAGAGGTTCCTGAGGTGAGGAACTCTCCTCAGTCTGTGATGAGGGGCCAGACTGTCCCACAGTCCAGCCAGCACCGGATGATTATTGCTGATCCAGGACTCCTGGGGTGCTGTTGGGATTTGCTGGAAGGTATGTCTAAACTTACTCCCTTTCTCCTCACTTACTGGGTTTGTCTCCCAACTGAAATGCTGGAGATGGCTCTTTAAAAACTCTTTTGGTGCCAAAAATGAGGATAAGAACATGCCCCTCCTTTCACTGCCCATCAGGAAGGCACCTCTGCTCTTGGGTTGTTGAGACTTAATTTACTTTGGGACCTGCAGCCTCAGGAGATCCTTCACTGTCCAATCCTGCTGATTGTGGTCAGCAGGATTCCCTTGGGAAAAGGCTTAGCCATTCCAGCAGAGGGATTCACAGTGCACCTGAACTACCCCAAGCACGTGAAATCCCAGATTTCAGATGTACCAACCTGCCCCGTGTGCTACTGTTGGTTTGTGTGTGTTTCTCACTCTCTGTTTATGCTGTCAGTGGGAACAAGCAAAGACTGGACTGAGGAGGAATATTTGGAAAGTTAAAGAGTACAAATAAAAACACATTTGGATTTTTCACTTTTATTTGGTTGTCAACACATTTTAAATATTAAGTTTTTTCAATAGTGCTGGTGGCACTCTCATGCTCAGAAATGCCTTTCAGTACTTCTGTGTCATGTTTTTGGCCTAATGCAGCCAAATTCTGAGTATATTCTCTACTAATTTGGGGTAAATCAAACTAATTGCATTGGGCTTCTCAGGGTCTAGTTAAATGAGAACCATGTTAAAAAGTATAAAATGCTAAGAGAGCAATGAAAGTCAAGTGCTGAAACTTAAGGTGGGTTAACTTAGTTCTTTTGCATGTGGCTTTCAGTGATTTCCAGCACCATTCCAGCCTCCATCTTTATGTTAAAGAAAAACAGGACTGTTCAGTGCTGGGACATGAATTTTGGAAACGGTCTCAAACTCTTAATCCAGTCCTATATTTGGATGAAGGATTTTAGTTTTGCCCATGTCTTTCCATTTTTCTGAGTAACTCCTCTAAAGCAGTGCTGGCACTTCATCAGAGCAGATATTTCCAGCTGAGGAGCTTCACAGGGAAGGGAAAGGGACTCCTGAGGATAAAACAACCTTGCTGGAATGGCACAGGGAGGGAGAAGAAAGGTCAGGAGAAAGGAAAGCACAGGAGAGCAGGAGGCTGATGATCACTAATGAGGCAGTTACAGATCTTCTGCAGTTTAATCTCAGGTTAAAATCTCTAGTTAAAAAAAAAAAATTGTGTGCAGTAAAAGGAATTTTGCTTTGAGTATTCCATTCTGCACAAAAGCAGGAGTGACTCAAGGTCAGCCTTGAGCTTGGCATGTGACACCACACTCCAGAAGGCCCCTTTCTGGTGCTTAACGTGCTGCTGCTGCCCTCAGTTGTCAGGAGAACCATCTTTTAAGGTGTTTTTGGCAGTTCCTTTTGATTCTGCATAGCCTGTATAAGGGAGAAAAAGCAGAAAGTCAATTCAAATCAGATTATGCAGACTGGAGAATGAGGTTTTCTATGATAACAAATAATCTGGACACCTAAAAGGTAAGGCAGCATAACATCTACTAAAACTAACACATGCACAACATAAACCCCTCTGATACACCTGATGGATCTCAAGCTTTGGAATTGCTGTAGAAGAGAAGGGTGGTCACTACCTTAATTCAGGCATGAGTGGAACATGATAATTGTAATATTCTGAACTGCTCTTTTTTTTTTTTCATTGTAGGAGTTTTCAGGCTGTCTGGAAGAGATCACACAATCAAAAGAGGCCTTACAGGCTCTGGTATAGCTGTATAATTTCAATAACTGCTTAGTTATTAACTAAATCTCCATAATAATAACAACAACAACCACTTGTGTAACTAATTAGTTTAATAACTAACCAGCTAGTGTGGTTAGATTTCTCTCAGTAGAAAATACATTGTTTAGAAAAGACTATGACTGTATCTCTAAGTTACAACCAACGAGATCAGTAACAAGTTTCAAGGAAGTTTTTAGTTTTTTACTCCCAGTCTTCCTCTTGTCTCTTATTATTTGTGATTCTCAGAAATCTGTTTGAAAGACTCTTGCATTAACACGTCAACTAAGTAACAGATGAGGAATCTGTGCCTCATGTGGACACTCAAATTAATTTCCTATGTTTGTTTAAATGAGTAAAAGGAAATTTAAGCAGGGAGTATTTAGAAATAGCTATCCTTGATGATAAACCCAACTTGGAAAGTGTTTCAAAACCAAGTAGTGACAAGACAAGAAGTCTAGCTGACATCATTGCAGTATGTTCCTGACTTCCACAGTAGTTCTAGCTGTTGTTTACAGCAAATAGTCTCTTATTTTTAAACAACAGTGTAATTCTCTTAGTTTAACAAACTGATGCCTCAAGGACTGTCAGGGGGAGTGAGTTCAGAGTGGGAGGTTACATACACAACCACCACGGTGTTACTAGCCTGGATAAATGTGCACATGGAATTAAACCCAGAACTGCATTTCTCCAATGACATTTGGCTTATTTTAAATGGAAAAAAAATATGACGGCCACTGAAGAACTCAATCCAGCTTTCTTTCTTTCTTTCCTTCCTTTCTTCCTTCCTTCCTTCCCTCATTTGGTGATTTTATTTTACTTTCTCCCAAACTATATGGCATCTGCATTGCGGCTATTAATAGATTTGTTTTCTTAATCCTATGTACAAGTTAGTCAAGCAGAAGGGTTGGGAGTAACACAGGGACTCACCACTGGGTGGTACTACAGAAATAAAAATTAGCACTTAATACTGGTGAAGTGCCTACTTTGGGGAGAAAAACCAGCCACGATCTGTCGTCATGTGATCTATATTCCAATTCCATGCACCTGGGCAAGGGAGCAGGATTAAGAGATGGCAAAAAAAAAAAAAAGTGTGGTTTTTTTCCTTTTTTAATGGAAAACAGCTGTTCGCTTTAAGATTTGTAATCCACGGCTACGAAACCCTGTTCAAAACGCGCCCAAGGCAAGAGTGAACTGGTAATTGTAATCAGCATAAATGATGTATCTTCAATTAAAGTTTTTCGTTTATTTTTTGAAACAGACCGTATCTTTTAGTGAAAAAAAATGCTATTTCCAGCAAGTCACAGATACTCCACGTGCCATTAAGACACGGGGCAGGATAAATCCCTGTCCAAGAAGGCGGGGGGGGGGGGGAGAAGAAGGGTGGAAAACTATAGGAGGTAAAAATAAATTAATTATTAGCAGAAAACGCTACCGTAGCCCTTCAAACGCTCATTTTCACGGTCCGGTGCCCACAGGTGCCCCCGCTCCCCTCAGCCGGACTGGGCGGGAAGGAGATATGGCGGCAGCTCTTCCGTCCCGCGTCCCGACGGCGGAAAACGCCAACGAACCATCCCGTAGACCTGGAAAAGCGCCTGGAAGCACGGAGCTTCCTCTCTATGGAGCTGGCGGGCTAAGCGCTCCCTTCAGGCGGGAGGTCCCTGAGGCAGCACGGGCAGCGGCGAGCGCGGCTCCAGGCACCGAAGGAAGGGGCGGGCAGGAGAAGCCGCTCCCCCCGTTCCCTGTCACGGCGGCGGCGTGTGCGCGTTCCTGGCGGAGATTCCCGGCCGCGGGAGGCGGGAAGAGGGCAGGGAGAAGGGAAGAGGGCAGGGAGAGGCGCTTCCCGCCCTTCCCCGGGCGCGCGCCCAACCGCCGCCGCCGCCATTTTACCCTCCCGCCCCCTTTCCTCCTCCTCCCCGCTCGCCATCCCGCCGCTCGGAGCCGCGGTGGGAAGGCGGGGCGAGAGGGAAAAGGGAGGAGGAGGGACTCGGCCACCTTCGCCTACTCCTGCCTGGTCGGAAACTGCCGAGCGGCGCCCGAGCGCCCCGTCCCCCCCTTCGCTCCCGTCCCCTCCTCCTCCTCCTTCCCCCTCAGCAAAATGGCGGCGCGTGGAGTCCCTGGGAGCCAGTGAGTGACTCGGCTTCTCCTCCTCCTCCTCCTCCTCCTCCCCGCTGCCGCCGCCGCCACAGGCTCATTTGCATTGATCAGCCGCCCCGGATCCCAGACCGGCCCCTACCTCTCCCCCCCCTCCCCTTCTCTTCCCATTCCTTCCCGCCCCCTCCCTCCCCTCCCCCCCGGTGACCCCCGCCCCGGCCCCCATCAATCATCAATCAGCAGCACCGAGCGGATCAATCAATGGTCGGGAGGAGGCGGCGGCGGCGGCTGCTGCTGTTAATGAACAATGTGTGAGAGCTGCGCCGAGCTGCTGGAGGTGTTAAATGAGAGTAAGTGCGGCCGCCCTCCCCCGCTTCCCTCCCCCCGGGCCGGGACCCCGCGGACCCTCCTCTGCACCGGGTTACAGCCGCGCTTCGCCTCCTTCCTCGCCTCTCCCCGCCCGCCTCGGGCCTCCCGGGCGCGGGGTTCCCTCTGTGCCCGGCCATGGAGGAGCTCCCTCCATGCCCTGCTCCGCGCTTCCTTCCCCGTTCCCTCCCCGCGGCCTGGGGCGGGCCCGCCGCCGCCGTGTCCCCGCTCCATCCTCCTTTCCCCCCGGGATCCGCATCCCCGGCAGCCGCGGCGGGGCCTGGCCGGGCTCAGGAGCTGCCCGGGAGCCTCTCCGGCGCTGCCGGGCCTGGGCTGGGTGGCTTTTAATCAGCAGCAAAGGCGGCTCGGAGCGATCCTGCCTCCCCCTCCCCGTGCCCGGCCTGGGTACGCGGTGCAGGTGCGTTTCGGGCGCCGATTTTCCCGAGGCTGCGAGGGAAGCGGCTCCTGGAGGAGCCTGGCTCGGCTGGGAAGGTGCTCCCGGCTGTTCGGCTCCGGGGGTGGTCCCTGGCTCCCTCCCGAAGTTTCCTCTTCCCGAGTGTTACCGGGAGGGTCGCAGGGGTGATAGAGCAGGTGTTCCCCCCCGCTGCCGCTGCAACCGGGAGCGTTTTGGGCACGAAATTCCCTCTAGGCCTCGTGTATCCCTTTGGAACCTGAGCTCCGTGGCAGCCAAGGTACCTTCCCAGCTTCTCAGGGGGCTCTGCCTCATGAACAAAGACCAAAAACCCACCATTTGTACGGATGCTGAGGAACTGGAACAACTTACCAGCTGAAGTTTGTGATTAGAGGGAAGTTTTAACTATCTGGGACCTTAAACATGGCATTTTTCCTGGTTGCATTCTGCAAATCCTGTTCCAGAGAGCAAAGCACAGAATGCTGCCTCGAACAAGGTTTGGGTAGAGTTGTCTGCACCCTCAGTTCCATGTGGTGTTTGCTCTTCCCTAAGATACTACAGCAATGTGTTTTCCTCTTTCTTGCTGGGGAAATGTGATATTCGCTGATGGGCAGCGTTTCATTTAAAATGTGAAAATACAGGTGTAAAAGTAACTTTCAGGAGAGGCCAGAGGCTGAAATAAATCAGGTTAAAAGGTCTATATCAGAGAACTGTTGGGTTGTTAAATTTGTTTACTGAGTTTGGCTAAGCTTGTACTTCCAATATCCTGTTTTGAAGGAGATATTTATTTAATTTAGCATGCATATCTTATCTTTCCCAACTGGAGAGGCAGGGAATGTGTTGATATTATAGACCAAGTGCTTATAAACAGTAGGTTCAAAATAAGGCAGAATTATCAATGGTGTACAATGACAGCTGCTTGTTGGAAGAGATAACTTTGCTTGGTTTGGTTGGATTGATAAGTAATCATGGCTTAAACTTGATGGAGATTGGTGTGATCAAATAGAAAAAAGTTGTAACATTAAATATGGTATTTCAAGGAACCTCTGAAATTCCAGTATGAATTGATTTTTACAGTTGTTTTAAGGTAATTAGGATTGAGGCAGATAGATATTCCCCTATAGGTAAAACAATGTCTTAAATCACTTTAACAGTTATTTTTTAATATATATATAGCTAAGGTATGGGTAATTTAGTGATTCTGTATAATACAAGACAGATAATTGCTATTTATGAGTAAAGTTGTCTTTTTAAGTCAAATTTATTAGGGAAATTCTGCAGTACTCTTGCTGTGTGGTTAATTTTCAGAAATGCTGCTCAGGTACCATTAGGTTTGGCCTTCCCTTCAGAGAAAGGAGCCACTGTAAATAACCAGAACTGTTTGGTGTTTGTGTGTGTTTGGATACAAAGACATGTGATGGTGCTCCCTTCTCACTGGATGAGAATGAGTTGGGAGGGAGGGATGGTTTCTTTTATCACTTCCACTTGAGTTCTTTGCGTTTCTCAAGTCATAACGAAAGGTAGGTGGGTTTTAAAGCACTGCAGCAGAGGTGAAAAGTGGTAGTAAAGACTGAGGTCATGCTCAAAATGTGTGAGCCACAGACTGGCAGCGTTTCCTTCTCTGCCCACGGAGCTTTTGGGATCATCCCTGCACTGAAACTCCCCAATGGGCCTTTCAGAGAGGGTCAGGGAACAGCATCTTGTTTGGTTGAGACATTTCTTACTGAACTAAACATCTGTCCATGGCCCACATGCTGCCTTTTGGCTTTGTTTGCCCTAATATTTACAAAATGTCATTGGTCGCAGCTGTACCACAGGTCACTTGGAAAGTGACTTGACAGCTCCCACCGTGGTGTTTGGAAAGGAACACGTGGGAAGCTCCTGTTTTCTTCCCGAGAAGGTCCCGACCGATGGGTGACAGGAGGGTGGGACTGAACAATTCTACAAACAAACAGGTGTATTTTCATTATAAGTTTATTAATCCCCCTTCAAACTGCTGTACTATCACCCCACACCCTGCAGCAGTGGGCAGAGGTGATTGTGTCCAGCAGTGACCTCTGTTATGTCCTGGGAAGTTTCCAGCTCCTTAGGCCTGGCTTTGGCACAGGCAGTCAGTGGCCCTTGTTCTGTGGCACTCAGGGGCTGCCTTAGCTCTTGTACTGGAAACCTGTTGTTTGAAAATCTCATTTTTTGGCCAAAGGTCTGTTAAGCATATATATATTTAACATACTGCTTCATTGCTATGCTTAGGCATGAGAAACAGGCAATATTTTTTGGACAGAATCAGCAGTGTCGGGTTTTTTTGGTGTATATATATTTTTTTTTCCTTCTCTTGCAACATCTTTATTTTCAGCATTTGACCTAAGTACGAAACCCAGTAAATTCCCTGCTCTTGAAGTTACTTCCTGAGAAGAAGTAGTAATTTCAAGTTATAATTTGATCCAGGAACTCAGCAAAACACAAATTCCCCTATGAAATGCCCAGACTTTGGAGGAGTTTTTGCACTATAGGACAGTCTGTTCACTCAAAGAGTCTAATTCCTCACTGAGTGCTGTAGGTTTGTTAGCATCACTTACCTTCTCCCTGGCAGGGTTAAATAGGAATAAAGTCTATAAAAAAGCTGATTTCTGAAATAATCTCCCGTAATATAAACGTTTTAATAGCCTTTAACAGCGAAAAAAAACCAAACAAGGAAGACACAATTGATAACTATTTAAGATAAAGCCATTTATTTACAGAGGCTTAAGGACAGATTCTCAAGGCATTAATTAAAAGGGCTCACTTATATATGTTGAGGACATTCTGTGCTTTTATGTTGATTTACAGCATTCTGTATCCCAAAATGAACCCTGATACTGATGCACTGGACATTCCTTGCTTTCTTTGGATGCCAGGTCTTGTCAGTCCAGGAGGGATTATATTGAGTTTCATTTGTTCTCCAGCAATATTTACATTTCTGTGCTGTCCAGAGGCCCTGCTCAGGACAGCTCTGTTTTGCTGAGCACTGCACAGATACCCACATAGTCTTAACCCTAAAGCCAGAAAATACAGGAAAATGACATTCAGACCTGGGATTTGCTGTCTTGAGTCTTTTCCATGAGTTTTGCAGGTTGCTGTGTCCCACCTTGAGCTGCCCAGAGATCCATGAGGTCCCTGGATCTGCTCCCCAGGCACTGGGGATGTGGTGCTCCATGCTGAGTGTTTGTTGAGTGCAGGGTGTCCTGGTATCCCTGGAAGTGGGAATCTGGTTCTCACACCAGCCCTGACTCAGCTGTCCTTGTTGTCCTGGCCGTGGCGTGTCCCAGAGAGCCCACCTGAGAGGCTTCCCTTTGGGATTGCAGCTCATGTTGATGTGTGTTGACTTAAAACTCCTTGGATGATTTTTGGTTTAGGTTTGGTTTGTTCTTGTTGTTCAGTTTGCATTTTATTAAAGTAAGAAGCAGAAAAATTCCAGCGTGGAAAGATTGATTTCATTATGCAGCGGCAGTCGTGGTTTTAGGTTACCTTGGTAGGCCTGGGTTATTCCCAGTTCTTGGTTTCTGGGAACTGAGTTTGTTTCCTTCCCAGCATTCTGCTTTACTTTGGTCAGTGATTACCTCTTTAGCCCATTTTTTTTCCATAACTTTGCAATCTTACAGAATCAGTTCCCATTGATGAATAGAGGTTTCGAGGTGCTACTTTATTGCACCAGCTCACAGGCCATTTTCCTCCTTATGTTTTCTCTTAAACCTTTAGTAAAACATAAAAAAACCCCAACAACCAACCCAGAACAACCCCACACACACTTTACTCAAGCACAGGAGATGGCTGTAGACTAAATATTGTCATTTTCTGTCCCTTATCACTGTCAGCTGTCCTGCAGAACTGCTCCCAAAACGATCAGGTCCATAAAACACTTGAGATACTGGAGTGCTTTACTGTTTGTGTAGCTTCAGAATAGCCCTGAATTTGGATGCTGAAGATTCCTGACTTCTTGTCACGTTGTACCAGCCTGTAGAAAGTACCAAGAGCAGCCTTGGAGTTTGGGTGAGGGTCTGTTTGCCTCAAGGTAGGTGAGAAATTGGAGTGTCCCAAACCACTGCAGTATTCAGTTTGCTCCTTGGGGTCTGGAGACGGTCGATATTTCATGCTGTGAGCACTCATGTATTATTTTAGATATTGAGTACATGTTCTAAGATTATTACAAATATTGCATCATTAACATCCCTTGGTCTGCAGGAGCTGCTGTTACTTGTTTAGTGGTTACCTGAAAGCTTCAGGATTGATTATTTGATTACCCCTCATGTTTTGTGCAGATCTAAAGTTTCATTTGACTGATGATTCCTCTTGTGCAAACCTGTAAAACAGTTGTCTCTGTTGCATGGCTTTTTTTCTTTTTTTTTTTACCCTTTTTTTAAAAAGATTAATCCTTTCCTTCCACTTAAATGATATTTCCATGTTCAAAACCTCTACAGAGACTCTTTGGAGGATTTATTGGGGTAACTGCCCAACTTCACTAACCTGAGTCTTGCTTGTCTCCTGCTGAAGAAAAGAAGGTCATTTGTTTATAAAACTGAAAGTCAGTGATTGTTTAATGTTTACTTTTGCCTTTGACCCTTTTTAAGGTGATGGACAGCCAGACTTAAGTGAAAATAACTTTTTCTTTATAGCAGTATTGCCAAATTGCAGTTATGGACTGTGGTGAAGTGCTGCTCCAAATGAATTGGAGTAACCAGAGGGAAAAAATATGGAAGGAGGAACTTGTATCTTCCTACTTGTGAACTTTCTAAAGTGAAAGGGAAGGTGTCACTGAGATAAAGTTGTTTTAACTTGTTTGTAGTTGTAATGAAAAACTCTATGACTTTAACAGCTGAAAGGCTTCTATTTTTGGAAAGATATTTCAGCTTTTGTTCTGTACAATTACTTTGGTTCGTGTTATTTGATGTGATCAGAAATGATTTTGTCCTGAGACTTTTCCTGTTCAGGCTGCTGCAAACTGGTTCTCTCTCATTGCTCAAGTTGCTTGATCAGTGATGCTGAAGATGAGTTACATAAATCCCATTCTGCTGAGTTCTGCTGTGAGTTATGGACCACTGGCATGGATTTAGGGAAATCTCCTGTTGGATAAGTACTTGTAACAATATCCTCAAAGCCACGAGCCTCTGCCATTGTATTCCTGCTTAGTTATGTGGGTAACTTCAAGGGAAATAAGGGAAGCAAGAAAGGAAAAGAAAAACATCCCTTTCTTCACTTGATTTTCTTGTTTTCTTTCAAAAGATACTTCACTAGTGTGTTCTTCATTTCTAAATACTGACTTCTCACTTGTGGGTTTTAATTCCTTGCTTCTTGATTTCTCCATGTCACTGGTTTGCTCCCATCTTCCTGTGTTCAAGTAACATTGAGTCAGAAAAGCAAATCCTGGAATTCTGTTCCGTGGCCAAGTGATGAGCAGTCTGTGATTTGGCATTTCAGTGATTGAAAAGGGAGAGCAATGTTTACTTCTTGGTTCCTTTTATTGCTTAGATTTTCTTCTTTGAGTTCTTCTTTTCAGGTAGCTGGTAGGGATTTTTGCAGGCCAAGCTACACATTTGGAGTTGTCAGGATGCTGGGACAATGTGGAAAAGAATCTCACCATCCTCAGGAGCGAGTGGTCATGCAGGTTACTCAGTGCTGCAGTTAAACAGAGTTGTGGCTTTTTAATTTCTGTTGATTAAGCATATATTGGGGTGATTTCTTTCGTTTTGTGCATGAAATGGGCAAAGAGGTGAGAAGCCATTCTTCTCACTGTGCTCCTTTCCTCGTGTGAGAATCGATTGCAGTCGGAATGCCGAGAGTGGACACGCAGTGGGGAGGATCTCCTGGGTGGTCATACTTAGTAAAAATATCCAGCTTGTTTGTAGGTTTGCAAAATTTTATTTCTGGAATTTTCCTGGTCCAGCATGTGTGGTGGAAGGTGAGGTTCTTGAGGGAACTCTGGTGTAAATCCATTGCAGCTCTGTGTGGAACTGTGTGTGGGACTCTTTGTGAGGTTCAGTGCTGGAACAACTGGGTGAAGAAGCTGAAACTTGTCAGAAAAACTCCTTGTGGAAAAACCACCTTTGGGTGTTGACCTTTACTCAGTTAATTTGTGGGAGGCCTGTAAGTAAGACTTTGGAAAGGTGACAATTGAGGCACAGTTTCTGCATCAGCATCCGTGCAGATCATTAGTTTCTGTCTAGCAGGTGAGTGGCAAAGGTTTTTCCCTCTTTCCACACCAGATTGAAGAAGCCTCCAACTGATGGCACCATTTTAATAACTGACTTCCACTGGAGAGTTTTTATGATCTATATCATTGTATGTGGAAACAGGGACTATGTGCTTTATGTTGTGTTGTGAAACACTCATTGTGTTTATCTTTCTGTTGCGCTTCTCAGCTTGTTTTGGGGGGATTTAGTAATGTTTTGTCAGAGTTAATTACATTTTTAGGAAGTGGTCAGTTGCCTATTTATTAGTTGGTGAGTAATAATAATTATTGTAATTTAATAATAATTAATAAATTCTTCATAATTTAAGTTTCTATACAAACCCCATTGTTTTCACCACCAGTGAAATTATTTTTTAAGTGGGTGTGAACTGAAAAATTTGTATTTTTTCAGAGTAATTTTCTGCCATAGTTCCTGCTGTTTGCGAATCTGGTGATCAGATTCATCCTAGAATGAAACAGGAGATGTTTATTATTCCTTCTTGGAACTGGTGTGGGATAACACTGGGCAGTGTGAGCTTGAAAATCGATCAAAGCAAGTTCTCTTGCTTGACTGAAGGATGCTCAGTGCAGAGAATCCTTGGCTGCACTGGCCAGTCTGATTTCTTTCACAATTTACAACAGCTTTCTTAATGTTTCAAATGAAACTTTTACCATAGAGTGTTTCAAGTCATAAGTATCAGCCTGCTGATGTGATATTTAGAGTAAATGGTCTGATCAAGTTGATGAGAATTGGAATCAGTTTTCATCAGTGTCTTGGAAACTTGTTGGCTTTGAACACTGTAGCCATCGTTACAGGTATTGACCCCTGTGCACTTGCTGGTATGAGACTTGTAAAACATCCATTTATGTCAAAATTACAGCTGTAAATACGTTTTCTGATCATGGGGGATGTTTGTCCTGAAATTTTAATACTTGTACAGACCATCTACATGGCTTTCAGTCCTCTCTTACTTCTTTCAGTCTGCTGCTTTTCAGGAAAAAAATATCTATACCTGTGCTTTAGCCACTGAATGACTGAATACACCGTGTGTTCCAGAGGATTACTAAACACACATTATCCAGCACAAGTTAGTGCAAAATCTGAGTGTCTCTTTGCAAGTTGAGAGAGACCATGACTTTGTTGCTTGCTTATCCTTTTCTCAGTGTTTCATTCTCTTTTTTGAAGGGGGGTTGTCTGCACCTGTGCTGATGGAAACAAAGCCTTGGAGTTGAAGTGCTGAGCAATCCCTTCCTGGGCTTGACTCTAATGACCCATTGCCCTCTCATCTCCTTCTTTGAGCAGGCTTAAATATACTTTGCAAGAAATGAATTAATCATCTTTACCTCTCATAGGTTCTGTCCCTGAAACCTGGAACACACCATTAGATGTTTTTGTTGTAAATCTGCTGGTAATCTGTTGCTTCTTAGGGGCTGGGGTGGCTCAGTTGTGGGCCTTTTCTTTCTGGTTGTGGGGGAAAGCTGCTCTTGTTGCCTGTGACTGATTCACAGGCTGCCAAGTAGTCCAGCTGAACTCATTTGCAAAGTTCTCTCTTGGAAATAGAATCCTTCCTGGAGTAGGTATTTTAATTTTTGCATTCCTTGCTACTTTTAATTAAGACTAATAGAAAACCTCTTTAGCTTTTGGAACCTCGTTCACGCAATTATGTCTTTGTTCTACGTACAAAGTAGTTTGATAAACTTTGAGTTCTGTGTTTTCACCTTAAAGCAGCGTTTTTAAAAAAAGTTCAGAGCTGGAGCATTAAAGAAAAATCATTCAAACCCAGAGTCATTCAAGTCCTTCTGCAGTGTTTTTGAAGGTAATACTGAAAGGAAGGAATTCAAGCACTCTTGTAAACTGAAGGCAAAAGCAATCCTTTATCTGAGCAGCAGTTTTGGCAGTGACAGTGTCAGCCCTGGCTTTGAAATGTACCTTGGGGTAATTAGGGATCTGCTGGGAAATGCTGGGTTTGTGCAGAGCTTGTCCAATCCTGAATTGATTCCTTAAGAAACTTGCAGTGGCTGTTGTCAAAATATTATGATGGGCAGCCTGGCTTTCCACATCCAGCGTGTGTTTTGGTGATGTCAAGCAGACTTGATTGTGTGGAAATACTACTTTAATTGAGCTGGTTTTTTGGGGGTTTGTTTTTTAATTGAAAAAGGAACTATAACAGCTTCAATATAAAGATGAAAACAGAGACTTCCCAGAATTGTAATGTTTTGTCTTGGACTCAAACACAATTTACAGTAGTGAGTTAAAATAGGACTCTGAAATAAGACTACTGCTTTTTTTTTTTTTTTTTTTTTTTTTTTTTTTTTTTTTTTTAACTCCAGCAAGTGGCACAAATACTTTGAAATTGCTTTATAGTTGTTTTTTTCCTTAGTAATAACTAACTTGCCTTTCTCTGGAGAGGGAGGACTGCAATATCTTTGCTGCTGAGAATCCCAAGGTAGCAGAAGCACCAGGAGGTTACAGTGCAAAGACAGCAGAGATCTTTTCACAGAGTCCTTCTGTCTGCCTTGGCTGACACTGAAGCACTGATGAACCTGCTGGGCCAGGCTCACCTGGGCTGTACCGCCAGAATGCTGCTCCCCTCACTCACATTCTCATGGAATTGCAGCAGCCTGGACATCACATGAGCAGCTTTGAGGGTTCCTGCTGTGCAGGGCTGGGCTCAGGGGCTGTGGAAAGGACTCCTGGTGGGTCCTCGTGGGCCAGCAGAGCCAGAGCAGTGTGCAGGTTATTCCATCCACAGCCAGATATTCCACAAGCTGGTTTACACCATTTCCTGCTGGTGTTTGATCAAAAAGGCCATCTATGCATCGCACAGGGTTTAACTGCTGGAAGCTCCTGGATCTTTGACGGAATTCCTCTGCTCTTCTGTATCCCGTGCTGGATGGGATACTGCTTGTTCCTCAGCCACTGGCATAACCCAACCTGAATGAGGCATTTCACATTCCCGTCTAGTCCAGACCAGATTTCACTGCATGGATTCAGGATTTGTGAACTTTGTCCTGTGTCTCACTGTGTGGGAACAGTGTGAGTTTAGTGTCACAACTTAGGCCTGGCTTTGTGTGAGAGGTGCAGTTGTGCTGCTGGACCTGGCCTGGCTGTGTGTGACACCTGAGGGGGTGTATCTGAGTTCATCTGTAGTTCACTGGGGTAGTTCTGGGTAAAACCAGCTCCAGTGTGCTGGGAAAACCTGGCTGTCACCTGATAACTGGCATTGGACTGCATTTAAAACAATTCCATGTGGAACTGCTCTTGGAAGCTGTTGCTGTGGCACATCATTCTCTTTGGGAAGGTGGAAGTCATAAGATGCCCTTAAGAAAGACAGTTGTTGGCTTAGGTAGATTTGACAGCCATTCCAAAGGGGGCATTTTAACCCAAAGCAAACATGATGAAAACTTGAGGGTGGCATCACTTCTGAAAGGTGACAGTTCTGAAATTTCCTGCTGCTCAGAGTCACCTGCTGCTGTTTTGCTCTAAAGTGCATTAAGATATTGTAGTAAAAGGAAATAGGTGTTTGTTGGAGAAGACGAGGGAGATAGGATGGAAGGGGAAGTGTAGGGATGGAAAGAGGGAAAACTTGGTGTTTGCAGAGACAGTTCCCTCAGATCAGGCAGCAGTTCCCTCAGATCAGCTCATTTGCCCTGTTCTTAGCAGTCTAGTCTGGTGGATGAAAACACCAAGGCTTTTTCCACTCCTTGTGCAACTTTGCTGTGCACTGGAACACTGAATTAAAACTCCTCAGGTCCTTCTGATCTCCAGGTGGCTGTGAGGAATTCCACAGGTGCTGAATGCTGGGGATACCAGTTGGAACTGCTTTTTTCCTTACTCTTGAGTAGCTCCTGTGTTTCCATCCATAAGAACACAGTGTTGCTTAGACTTGCAAACCTTTGTCAGATTTGTTGAAATTGCTTTAATGTTCAAAACTTTGTGTCTGACAGGCCAGTGAGGTGATCACAGTTTGTTTTTTCTGGGGAAATGAGACTTTAAAAGTTGCTAATTCCTGCCTTTAAGCTGGTACATTTTCACAACAGTTGTGCTGTAGTATTTGTATACTTTTTAATCCAAAACTTGCAGGAAAGCAATATATTTACCAAGTTGTAATATCTATAAATATAAGAAATATAGAGTTTGCTGTAGGCTTAAAATGAATTCAGGTGTGTTGTGGGGGGAAGTGGGTGTAGTTATCTCTGATGAGTATCATAAAGGGAGCATTAAAGGCACTCAAACACCTTAACCAGCCATATAGAACTCATTGCTACAGTATTTTGGGTTGCAGATCTGATTGCTCCTGTGTTAACCTGGCATTTAACAGTGGTTTTAATACTGAACAATTCACTTTTGAAATTTGTTAGTGCATTCTTCTTTGGTGTTTCTCTTTGGTAATGCTTATCCAGTCAGTGTTCTGGGATGCTTTATGTTATGGAGACTGAGAAGCAGAAAGAAGACTTTTTTTTTTCCCCCTCACTGGAAAGTTGTAGGGAAGCTTGGAGAGTTAAACTCTGGCCACTGAACTTCAGGCTGACACTGTCCTTTCGGGTACTTGTCAGGGATGGCTCTGTAAAGGTCAGGAAGAACTCTGGGAATCAACCTAAGGCAATCAGGAATTCTTTATAATTAAAAAGAAGTCATTCTAACAGATAAAAGTAGAAAGGGAAAACCTCTCAGTGCATTAAAACAAGTGCTGGTTCTCTGTGTGAACTCACACAGATTATAGATATTTTCCTTTCCAGGTTAGTATTATTGCCCCTAATACTGTTTTGTTTAGCATATGGCTCGTTTCCTCCATTTATTCTGTCCCAGGGAACAATTTCTGGGAATAATGTTCATTCTGCAAGTGATCCAGCCTTTCCCATGAGAAGCTGATGTCAGATGAGGTCTGGGGGAGGGAGCAGAACCCATGTGCAGCTGTACCTTGTCACAGTTCTCAATACGTAGAAATTATAGATATTAAAGAGTTTTTATTGTTTACTTTTTACTCGGTTACGTTTCTGAAAGTAGAGGAATTTGCTTTTAAAAATGATTATTTTTGCTTGCCAGTTGATTTTATACTTGGTGTGATAAGTGACCTTTGGATATAAGATATTCCCCACAAGTCCAGCATGATGGTTGTCCTTGAGGTCTAATTACAGGCTGTTCCTCCAGCTCTGAAGTTCTTGGTAAAACTGCACTTATGATCTGAGTTTCATTTGTCCACAGATGAAATTATATTGCCCCATTCTTTGCAGTTGATTTGTATTTTTCTCACCTCCTTTAGTACATTTATTAATAGGGAGTTTTAGTTTGGGAGATGGTGTTTCTAGTAACACCACTACAGCAAATCACCCTTTTGTGGAAGATGAAGTAAATCACCCAGGTTTTCATTTAAAGCCAGCCAAGTAAAACAGGAGACTGAGGAAACAGCAAGGAAATATCCTTCTTTTTTTTATGATATGTTTTGAATTTCGACTTTGACCGTCGTGTGTTTTGGCGTCTCGTCAGCTCCTTGAATAAACAATTACACTTTAGGTCAATCTGATTTTTTTTTTTTTAAAATACATGAAATCTGATACACCAGAAGATGTTAAATCAGGCAGTTAATTATTACTTTGGATAGTTAAACAGCTCAGCTCTTTCTTCTGTGATGGTTCTCTGATAAACCGTCTTGTGCAGACTCAGTTCTCAGGGTTCCTGCAGCAGGTGGTTGGAATGTGTGGCTCCAGGTGCCATTGGAGTGTGGCTTTGGAATTGGATCCAGCACAGGGTGAAGGTGTTTGTGCCTGGAAAGTAAGAGGGAGAAGGAGGTGAGAAGGTCTAAGAGGCTTTAACTGAGAGGAAAGATATGGTAGAGCAAATCTAAGGAAGGAGAAGGAAGTTGAGCCCAGAGATAGGGAAGGGGAGCATCTCTAAGACTGCTGAGTGCCTGGAGAAAGGAGCACTCACTGCAGACAGGGAATGAGGAAGCTGAGCATTGGATTGGGAGAGATCCTTAGAGATCCTGAGATGCCTGGGAAGCTCTGGAGCACATATTGTCGATGCTTGGTGATGGGAATACACGAGCTGCCACTTGGGTGAGCTTCAGGGGCTCTCACAGCACACAAGTGCATCCTGTGGGAATCACTGCCTTAGGTGGAAAACTAAGGAAAAGTCCTACCCACCAAATCAGTTTGCAAGAAGGAGGTTTGGGTGCAATGAAAGTTTAGGGGAAAGTTTGACATGATTGTTTGAAACAGTGGAAGTGTCAGAGTGGGGAGGCAGCAGATTGAGGAGGTTCTGAGGGTGCTGGAGTTTGGGAGAGAACAGAAGGACATGCTTTATTCACCAGTGAATGAGTCTGGTTTAATTTCTGGCCCATTCAAGGTAAAAGAAAACTAATTTAAAAGGAGGCAGACATCAGCATTTGGAAGTAAAATCATGTGCAGCAAGGGAGTCCTTCTAGAACTGACTGAAATCAGGCAGTGCACAGAAATTACAAGGAGTGTGTTTGTTCCTTTCTGTCTGTACCTTTATCAATTAAAAATATATTAGAAAGGCTTCAGAACTAGTTGTTTCTGTACTTCAAACTGCATTTGTCTCTAAATGGAGGTGCTGTAACTCAGAAGTATCCACAAAGTTGATATTCAGAATAAGATAAGAACTCAAAAGCCTAAGATGGAAGTTTTTGTTGTGAGGACATAAATTAAGTGAGGTGACCAAGATCATTTCTGCTGAGGAGCAAAAGAGAAGCTCCAGGTAAGTCCAGGAGGAGCAGCCCTGCCCTGTGTCGCTGGCCCTTGGGAATGGCACAGACAGATCAGCTCCATGGAAAACTGCAGCCCCAGTGGGGATGCTCCTGTTCTGACCTTCCTGAGTCTTTTCAGGAACAAACCCAATATTATTTTAGGCACAGAAAACGAAAGGGAAGTCATGTCTGCAGCCACTGTATTAATTAGCAATGACTAATAAATAAGACCCGTTGAAGTTGGTCAGTGTGTGAGATGTAAAATGCATAAACAGGAAACGAACAGGTTTCTCCAACTAGTTCATCTGCATCCCTGTGTTTTGACCTGGGGCCCAAGTTTCGGTATTTCCATAACTCCTCCATTCTCTGCTCTTTATGTGCAGTTGTAGCTTTTAAGGGACCAGTTTGCTTAACTTTCAGTTCTTCTTCATCTCACAGAGGGAAATTTGGGAGTGATTCTAACAATTGCAGTGGAAAGGCTGCTCTGGAAGTAAAGAGTTATTACCCTTGTTAGAGTTTTGTGGTTTTTAAGGAGGGGGATGTGGGGATGAAGGAAGTTTTATAAATGTATTTATAAAATCCTACAAGTTAGAATTCAGCTACTAAACTGTTGTCAACAATTTTTTCAGTCAAGCCTGAAGGAATTCGTCTTAGTGAAGCAAAACTCACAAAATTAGGAAAAGAGAGGTTTTTATGAACCTTTGATGCTGGACAAGTCTTTAATTTTTTTTTTTTAGATACTATCTATAACTAAGGATCTGTCTTTTGTGGTAAGCTTGACCTAAATTGTGTGATGGAGTTCTTGGTTTCTTCAGCCATGTGCTTTGGCCCTGAGAGATCAAGTGTCATGGTAATTTATGATGTCTAAAAGCAAAGGTAGTATGGGGTGATACCCATCTTTTAGTCTGCCTGTCACTCTTGTACTTTTGTCCAGTGTTCTGTAGGATCTTTAAAGCCTTCCAGGAGTGAGACAGAAAGGTGAGTTTGGAAGTTTGATGGCATCCTGTTGGGAGCTGTTTGTATGGATTTATGTTTGTGTGGGTGCAAATGGATGTCCCTGTTTCAAAGAAGTCATAAATACTTGTTCAGGGTGATTGTTCTGTGAAGTGGTTTCCTGCTGAACTTTGCTTTCTGATCTAGGCCAGCAGACTTTCCTTAGCTTCAGTTTTTGGAAAGCTGTAGGGATGGATCACACAGCACCTTGCAAGGCTGAGGTGGGGTTGAGGCAGGGAATCTGAAGAACTTGCTGTCAGAGAGCCTTTCCCACAAAGCTGGTGCATGAATTAGATTTGTGAGCGTGGGATACTTGAAATGCCACGTGAAATGGGGAGATGGACACTTAGTTGTGTTCAAAATGCAAAGGTCCACTTGAAAGAACTCTGACCTTCTCAATTAGCAATTAGCTAATTGTCCAAGTGTTTAAAATCCAGGACAAGGAGGAAGGAAGAATTGTGCACTGGGTGTTGGGGAAGGGTGTGTGGCCAGGAGGGAGAATGCAGTGCCCTGGGATATAACCAGTTCCTGCCTAAGTGGAGCTTAATGTTTGACTTATTCAAGTGTAGAAGCATTTGGAGATGGAAGTGGGACATTTGATAACAGCTCGTTGAAATGTTTGGGGGTTGAACTCAGTGCAGGGTTCTGTTCTGGTTTCCATCTGCACTAAATGTGGGGAGCATTTATCATTTTGCCAATTAGTGATTCATGGTGGTTAAATGTCATGGTAGATGTGTCTGTATTTGAAAGCAATAATCATCAGCTCAACTCCTCTCAAATGACCTTATTTGTACCCTGCACACTGTTGTTATCTTGATAGGTTTGGTGTGGTTTGGGTTTTGTTTGTTTGCATGTTTTTCCCAGTCTTTATCTGATCAGGAAAAGGAAGTTGAGGTCTTGTGGTCAGCTCAAAATGCAGACTTTGAAAATCTAGGGGTAAAACCCAACAAAACAAAACAAAAACCCCAAACCTGAGGAGTCTGGTTGATCAGTAAAACTGGTGAAGGTTCATCTGCAAAAATACACATCAATCAGTAGTTCCCAGTGAAGCTTATAAAGAGTATTTCATAAAAACAGGATTACAGGAAGGGTCTGTCCTCAGTCACTGATTTTCTCAGCAGTATTCAAGAATATTGTGCACTTTCTGTTTTCAAGTCACTTGCACCTAAACCTCCCTTAACCAAATTACATATTTTTGCTTCAGTAGAGAGCTAGAGTTTCCAGGATGAAAATACATTTATTTTCCATGCTCTCACAGATAATTTCTAATAAAAAGACAGCGATTGCATGTTGGGTTTTTCCCTCCTAATATGTTTGTTTTTGTTTTGTTTAGTATCAGACATTGAAGGTGGTGATGCATTGCAGCTCAGAAAGGAACATGCCCTCAAGATATTTGCTTACATCAATTCCTGGACTCAAAGGTAATTTGGGACTGAGCTGGAATGTTGATGGTATTGAATCCCAACAGCAGCTTTACCTTCTTAAAAAGACAGTGGAGTGAATTAGAGAATGGACAAGTTATTAATGTGATGCTTGGAGAGTAAAGACCATTTTGCTACTTAAAAAGAAATAAAAATAAACACAGTGGATTTGGGGCAAAGCATATTTTGAATCTAATTGGCCTTTTGGATGCTGTAATAATTAGGTAGCAAAATAAATAGCTGTATTACAGTGACAACTTGTGGTGCTGCTTTAACATGGAATTTTCTGACCATCCTCTGCAGAGGAAGAATTTAAGAATTTAAGAAAAGATCACTCTGAATGGAACCATCATGTTCAATTTTTCTCCATGTCCTCCTAATCCAAGTCAAGATGATGAAGGATTGCAGCCCACAGCTACTAAACTCATAAAGAAAGTGCTTTGCACGTGGTTGTCTTAAATCAACTGCATTATTCCTTTTAATTAAGTATTTAAATTAGTGTTGGTTTTAGTTTTGGATTTTTTTAAAACTAATGATATCAGCTGTTCTGCTTATTTCCAGCTATTTATTTTTTTCCAGCACATGGAAATGTGTGGATAGAAAGAATTTACAGTAAAGATGCTTGGAATTCAGTGTTCAGCAGGCCAAACTAAACCATGAGAAATACTGAGAAAAGCATAAAGGATAAATTGGAAAACATTATTTGGGTGTTTAGAAGACTCCAAAGGAAAAAAAAACCAAAACATGTCACACTTTGGATACCTGTGAGAGCAGAATCCTCCTCTTCCTCATTCTGCCAAAAGATGACAGTTCATGATCTTCTGCCACGTGCTTTTAGACACAGAGGAGGAGTTTAGAAATCCAAATAAACAGCAGGCACAGGAAGCAGAATCCTCTCATCTGTTGACAGGTCCTAGATCCCATTTTTTTCCTGAGAACAATTGCAACCCAGTCCTTTTCCAGGGCATCATCTGTTCACATTTTGTCCTGTTCAGCAGCTCTAGGATGACAAACCCAACTCGAAGAAAAAAAAATACAGATTAGATAACATTTAACTCTTGATTTCCTTCTGGTTTCTCTGTTATCTTCCATATGAATTGGTTTCATGCTATAAAAGAGAGTGGACAGCAGTCCATAAGCTGTTCACAGCAGAGTCCAACGAAGAGACCACTGGAAGGAGTTGTACTTGACATTTTAATTTCTGTTTCTGTTCTGCCAAATGGGCTTTGGAGAGTTCTGCTTGTTGTTTTGAGGCCTTCCTTAAGAACTACTTTTTACTTTGTTGCCTGTTGTTGTAATCTCTATTTTCCTTCAGAAGATCAGCCTGGAGAACACCACCTTCTTCCATCTGCCTGTGGTGCTTCCATTTTAGATTTCTCCTGGAAATACTTATGTTCAAAGAAGCAGAATACTTCTTTTTTTTTTTTTAGATCATTAATTTTTGGTGGAGCTCTTCCTGACAGAGGAAAACACAGAGGTTTTGCACATACCTCTGTCTTGGAAACAAAATTCTCCAGTATGTGGGAATATTCACCAGAATTTCCATTGTTACTGAGAATAATTTGTAACACCCAAGTGGGGCAGTAATTTTCAGACATAAGTGATGGCCCTTTTGTAGATAGTTTTCCCCAGGGATAAATGCTTGAAGATAAATGCCTGAGGATACACTTGGCTTTGCCTGCAATCCCTTGTTGTCATTTGTTAATCTGAAAATACATTTACAAGTAAATGGCAAGAATTCAAATGGGTAAAGGCACATTCCCCTTAGCCAATGTTAAAGGGGTTTTTCTTCCTGCACAGATGGAACAGAAGGGTTTAGATGCTTCAGTCACTGTAGCTGGGCTGGAATTAGGGAATCCTGAATGTTTGTCTGACCCACTGAAAAAAAAAGGCTGTGCTTTAAGAGCTGTAGCTTGAGCTGTAGCTCAAGGACATGTTTGTGTTCCATCAGGAGAGGCAGCACCCTCTACCTGTCACAGTTCTGGCTTCTCTTGACTTTTTTCTTACAAATTAGGATTAATTAAGCCCAGTTTTTAAACTAAATGCTGTGTTTGCAGACGAATTTATTTTGAATCACTTCTTAGAGTGGATTTCTTGCCCTGTCTTTTATCTGCTCATTTTCTTCACCAGTGGGACGTGTGATTTTTATATTATTTTCATATCTGAGAGCTCTGCTCATGGACTGGAGTCTCTTGTTCTCCATCCAGCAGGAGAAAGTCTCTACTACAAGACAGATGTTCCAAGAAAGAGGTTCCAAAGTATCTGCTTTGGGGGTTTTATGCACCCAGAATCTATTTTACATCTCTAGTTATCCTTGCCCACAATTACAGTTTTCTAATGGATGTTTTTATTATTATATTGATAAAGGGATGGTGTTTAGTTTTCCCCCTTGTTCTTTCCCACTTCCAGTGTGTCAGGAAATAATCAGGGGAAGAATCTCTGAGCCTGCCAAGTGAAAAAAGGACTGGAGATAATGCATTTTCCTAGATGGGTAAAGGGCACCAATGTCCCTGGGATCCCTGTCCAAATGCAGATAAAGGAAGTGAACTTAAACACTCAACTAAAAATAAAATTATTTTGCAGCCCTGTTGGTTTGAAAATAACAATAATGAGTTCTTACAGGGCTGACAGGAATGGCAGGTGATTTATTGCAGTGAAGAGCAATAGAGAAAACCAGATGAGGAAATGGATTCAGGAAATGTCCTGGAAAACATTGGTGCTGTAGTAGCACAGTGACTTTGCCCACAAGAGGGTTTTCCTGTATTTTACTCACTGGAGCAGCTTCCAGATGATAACAGGGACCTCAGAGTTATGATAAGCACTTGGAAGTAATGGGATGTTCACAGGGTTTATGGAAGGCTTTGTGACTCCCACTCCTTCTGGGTGGAGCCTTTTTCATTTGGGTTTTCTTGAGCCTGTCAAATGATTAAAATGTTTTAATGTGAAGAGTTCCTTATTTTTTGTTTCTGTTCACTTGCAGACAATGTTTGTGCTGTTTCAAGGAGTATAAACACCTGGAGATCTTTAACCAAGTAGTTTGTGCCCTCATTAACTTAGTGATTGCCCAAGTTCAAGCTCTGCGGGACCAGCTCTGTAAACATTGCACTATCAACATCGACTCCACATGGCAAGAGCAGAGTAACCACGAGGAGCCCCTGAATGTGGAGAGAGAGTCTCATGAAGAGGAAAATGGAGAAAGACAAAAATCTATAGAGAAAAAATTTGATGCTGCAAGAACTTGTCTCCTGCCAGAGGAGGAGCCCGCCAAGAACACGGATGCTTTTGGCTTGTGGAGCACTGATGAGAAGGAGAAGTTGCTGCTGTGTGTGGCCAAGATCTTTCAGATTCAGTTTCCTCTCTACACAGCTTATAAGCATAATACCCATCCCACAATAGAGGTATGTCTTCTTTATGTCTGTGCTGAATTATTTTGGGCAAGGTTCATTGTGTTTGGTGCTCCTTGCTCTCAGGTCCAGCTCTCCTCTTGACTTCAGCACAACTTCTCAGAGCAACTTGACACATGCTCTTACATTTTCTTTAAAATGTGCCGAATTGTTATAGGCAACATATTGATAGTGTTGGATGGAACTGTACACTGAGTTATTGTACTGCTTAAACAACAGGAAGGCAAAAAGGGGACTAGGGCAAGGCTTTTCTTCCAGGAGGGAACCCTTTAATAGTTTACTAATTTCATTGCAATCTGTGGTTCTGGAAGCAAAGCTTCATGAACTGGACTTTGTGCAAGACCAGACTTGTTAGAACAGCTTATAAATCGACTGGAATAACTGAGCTCTGCACAGGTAGCTTTGTTCCACAGGGCTGATTTTTCTTTGAGGTGTTTGTTATAGTTACTGTTCACTCTTTCCTTATTGTCTTCTGAAAAAAACAAACAAAAATTTCAAAAATCCTGCCATGTTTAATTCACAGTTTCTGGAATAAATATGGTGTTGGCATTTCCTAGGTGAAAAAACTTATTTCTTGTAAAGATTGGCTTTTGATCTGATTTGTGGCAGTTTAATAACAAATAAACTGTTCTTTTACAATATTTGTGTGGAAAGAAGATGTACATTGAGCTATATAGAAAAAGCTTCTATCCAACAAATTTTTGAGAAAGAGTGGACAACTAAACTGCAGTTAACCCACTCTTCTTTTATTTTTTATTTAGAGAGTTTTAGGAGCTCTGTTTGACTTCTGAGTGCTGAAGTTTGCTTTAGAAACTGAAGTCCAAAATAAGAAGATACCAAGTCATATGTAATTTAGGGTTGTGTGTGTTGGGGTGATCACAACATCTCACCAGCTCTTAATGAATCCTGCCACATCTGGCAACAAATTGAGTTAAAACTTCCAACACAGTGGCTTTTTTTAGCTGGTTCTCTTTCCAAAACATTTGGGCATAACTGAACGTGTATGGAAGAAGGAGGCAAAGTTAGGATTTGTGGATTTTCAGGATTTGTGGATTTCAGGTTTCCCATCATTCTTTCTGACCTGCCTTTTAAACTTTCACACACATAAATTAATCTGCAGCTCAGCCTCTGCAGGGAGGAGCGGGAGAGGGCAGATCTGTCTTGTCAGTTAAAAGCAATAAATCAATGACTACTTAAGTGATTTATCCTCTGTGGGACACTGACTGAAACCAGTTCCAGAGGAATATGGGATGAACAATCCTGGAGCAGCTTTTCTATGTACAAGCACACTCGATTCTTTTAAATGACAATTTAATCTATTTTTTTTTTCTTCTCTTTCAATTCCACTCCCAAATGATAAAAAGAGAATCTCTGAGTGCCTGATGGGATTTCTGTTTTACTTGGTGTGCAGCCTAAAAGTGATTCAGACCCAGATGTCACTTCCATATTTGTCATGTACCTTTTTCATTTTCTTTTTTTTGTGGGGGGAGGTTTTTTTCTTTGCTTTTTAAAGGTCCCAGCATCAAGAATTATTCTCACAAACTGATATTTTCTATATTTAGGAAGCACTGGGATTCTCTTATTCTAAAGCAGTGTTAGACATTTTAATGTCAAAACTTTTTGCTCCTGTGAGTAACTCACTGTGGTTCAGAATTTGATTTTGGATTTCAGGAGGTTTAGAATTTAATTTTGGATTTCAGTCTAAAGCACATCTTAGTCAAATTGAGACAAGTTCTTAGTCCCAGTAATGACAGCACTTTTAAAATCAGGCTTGGTCTCAGTCCTCAAGAGATCATAAAATTAAAATCCCCATTTAAAGTGTATTGTCTATACTTGGTAAGTTAAACAGGTTGCTGGACAGACTAAATCTGCCAAGGATTTGTTGGGAGAAGCTGCTGAAGCTCTTCCTCTCCCTCTAAGTATTTCTTTTCCTCTGGAGGAAGGGAAATTTGCTGATGCAAAGCAGACTCCAATCTCCACCCTGACTTCAGAAATTCCCTCTTCCAGATTCTTGAGATGAATTTGCACCATTCCATGGAGTCATCACATCCAATGATGTTTTCCTTTGCCTGGGAATGACCAGTTGGGCTGTCAGTTAAAAAATGTCCAGTGTAAGGCTTTCCCAGGGTGTTATTCCATGAGCAGCCAGTAGTCCTGTTATCCTTTGCTCTGCACACACCTCCAAGGTCTTTATTCTCAATGGCACCAGATAAGTTTTGAAGTTTAATCCTCTTATCAGGTGCTTGCCAGAGCCATGTTACCCTTGGCTGTCTAGTGGAGAAGAAAAGCAGCCTTGTAGAAGTAGGTGGTTTTCCCTGGTCTGGGAGTTCATGAAGACCACAACAACGGGGCCCTGAACACACCTTGGTTGTTTTTTTTGTTTTTTTTTTTTGTTTTTTTAGAACTGTTCATGCTTTGAAATGAGTTACATTTTTGGGGATTTATGGGATATTTTTAAGAGCTCTTGCACGCAGGGAAGTTGAAGAGTGTATGCCCTGTTCTTTTCATACTTTGTGCAGCAAGTTTAATACACTTCAGAGGAAGGAAAAATCTATAAAAGGAGGCTCTTAAAATCCTGTGGAGAGAGAAGCAACAATGTAAAGTGAACTCCTGAACATTCCAGTGTCTCAGAATGAACATGGAATCCAGAGGGAGTTACCTGACCATGGAGCAGTTCTTGATGGGATGAAATGAAAGAGGGGAAAAAAAACAGTTGTTCAGGTGTCTGTAGTTCCAGTTCCCTGTTTGGAATCTTGTGCTCTCTGGTTCTCCAAGTAAATTTTTCACTCAGTGCCACCCCCTGCCATGGGCAGGGACACCTTCCACTAGCCCAGGTTGCTCCAAGCCATGTCCAGCCTGGCCTTGGACACTTCCAGGGCTGGGGCAGCCACAGCTTCTCTGGGCAACCTGTGCCAGGGCCTCTCCACCCTCACAGGCAAGAATTTCTTCCTAATATCCAATCTGAACCCACCTTCTTTCAGTGTGAAGCCATTCCCTCTTTTCCTGTTGCTGGAGGGCTTTGGGACAACACTATCCCTGCCTGCCTTGGTAAAAAGTCCCTCTCCAGCTTTCCTCCAGCCCTCTTTGGGTACTGGAAGGCTGGAAGATCCCATGAAGTGATGGTGGGGTTTAATGCCACAGGAGATTCCCATGAGGAATTCTCTTATTTCCTGATGAATTTGAGCTTCAGGAGCTCTCAGGCTGTTCTGTTCCACATCTGCAAGGACAGAAGTCACATTTCCAGGCTCAGTCTCTCAACTGCAGCACTTTTACAAGCTTTGCAGGACTTGTCCCACAGCTCTCCCTGAGTTTGTGCTTCCTGCATTCCAAGAACTGGAGTTGACTTGACAACAGGTCTCTGTTTTATTGAAGAAAACTAATGGAATTTCTCACACTCTTTCTGCAGTTTTCATGAGCAGAGCACTGAACACCTTTCCTTGCTGCTTAAAAACACACCACCTACTGCCTTCAGAGCTGCTTTAAAAATAACTGCTGGAGTATCACGAGTTCAGGCATGACTTGGAGTTCAGCAGGAGGAAAAAAAAAAGGAGAAATAAATGCTTAGCTATAATATGAGCATATTGAATAATTCAAAATGTTTGTATCACACTTAATCCATCCAAAATTGCTTGCCTCCAGCATCCTCTGGTACAGTTGGAAGCTTACTCCTACACAGCCAGTTAAAATATATTCAGGAAATTTCACTTAAAAACTGAACTTTCTGTTCAACTTCCATTTGATTGGTGACTGTCAGTGCTGGAGGGATGGGAAGAGGAATTTGTATCCATGGCAATGTTGTGTTTTACAGTCACATTTTATACCTGCAGTGCCCTTTTGCCCCCAGCCATGTGCACCAAACACTCGCTATGTGTTACAGCCCTAATAAAGAAACTTCCTGCTCTTTGTTGCCCAACAAGTGTATGTTGTGGGCATTAAAAAGAAAAGCCATTTTCCCAAACCCTCTTCAGCTTAGTGCTTCTAGAAAACAGATTTCTGGTTGCAGCAATAGGGTGATACAATCCCTTCCCCATCTTGGCTTAATCCTGTAAGAGTATGACACTTCCTTTTGATGATGTGTTTTGTTATATATAAAAATATATAATAGTTGAAGCTCGAGAATTTTTAATATTCTGCTGGCAGTGAATAATTTGACAGTTTTAACCCCTTAAATCATGAAATGCAGGATTGTAGGACATCCTGCAAAGTAAAAACCACAGAAAAGTGTGTTTTGGAATGTAAAAATGGAGGAAAACTTATGCCTTCCTCCGAATTAGGAGTTTGGTTTTTTCTGTTAGGTGACAGCAATGCCTGGGAATGGTCACCTGTTTACAAAAACAGTTTTCTGTTCTATAAATGTGTTTTTATTGCTTCAGTTAACTCTTAATTTTTTTTTCTTTTTAAACAGGATATTTCTGCTCAAGAAAGCAATATATTAGGGGCGTTCTGTGATATGAATGTAAGTTACCCAAGGAACTTAAAATAACCTCTGCCTGGATTTGTGTTACACTAACTGGATGACTTAATGGCTCTAATATTGATTGTTGGACTCCTTTTTCTCTATTTTTGTAGGATGTAGAAGTCCCCTTGCACTTGCTCCGTTATGTTTGTCTGTTTTGTGGAAAAAATGGCCTTTCCCTCATGAAGGATTGTTTCGAGTACGGGAGCCCCGAGACGCTGCCCTTTCTTATAGCACACGCCTTCATCACCGTGGTATCCAATGTAAGTATTCCCTGGGAATTGCTCCACGTTGAGCACACAAAGCAAATCTGGAAGGATTCAGGATAAAAAGGCTGGAAGAGTTTTTTTCCCTGCTGGGAGATTGTGGGATTTCCGCACTGGGCGTTCGGTCGTCCGAGGGGAAGAACTCCCATCGTCCAAACCCTCCACATCTGAAGCACCCGAGGAGGGTTTTTTCAGATTTCTCCCTCAATATGAAGATTGTAACAGCCCCAGAAGAAACTTAAGAGAATGTTGTCAGAGATCATTTCTATCCCTGAAATTGTGCCATGGAAATATCTTGAGTTCCTCAGGGTATTTTAAGTTTTTAGCTCTTTGCGTGAGGCATGAATGAAAAGCCTGTGCATTTCTTTTTTAATTTCTGTGATTTTTATTATTATTTTATTACTTTTATTATTACTATTAATACAGATATTTCTATTATTTATATTATATTATTTGCAGCGTAGAGGGGATCATCTTTTATTCTCACTTAGTTTGAGAATGCACATCCTCCATCATCTCTGTGATTTGAAATCATAGTGATTTTTGACTGGTGGAATTACAAACTGGTTTCAGAGGAGATTTGAAGATTGGGGATGAAAATAAACCCCAGACCTGAAGAAGGACATATGAAAGCTTAGTGTAATGTGGGGATATGAAGTTGTGCCCTGTCTGGTGGAAGTTACATATGGGCAAAAAGGAACCAGGAGTTTGTTTTGCCTCATAAGAAGGGAGTTCAACATCATTTTGACACTCTTGGCAATTTTAAATCCTTGTTTTTAAATAAGCATTCTGCCTGCAAATCCCATTTCCTGCACATCCCATCCCAGTGCAACTGCTTTTCTTCTTTGTCCTTTTCGAAATCTTTATTTGTCTCCACAGAAATTGTTTATTTTCTTTATTCTTAGTGATGTGCCCTTAACCCAAAATACTTCTCATCAGACTTTTTCCCTGCAGACAATTAGTTGGCAACTTTGCATTTATCATTTTTTTCTAGTAGGTCACACATTTAGCTCTTTCTTGGAGCTATTTTAGATGAGTTCCATGGTTAAACCTGCCAGATAAAATGAAATTCAATCCAAACCATAACCAGAAGAACTCTTTCTTCAACCTCTTTTCCCGTTCAACCAGCACCTTTCTTTTGAGCTCTTGATTTGCTGGCAAATCTGTGAGTTAGGGGAAAACTATTTTAAAAAAAAAATATTTAGATTTTATCTGTCAGTTCACTACAGAAAGTATAAGAAGGTGTTTTATGTGTAATTAATGTGCCTTATTCATCCACTTGCTGCATTTTAGTGTCACTCTGTTCTTGTTAGCACAGCCTCTGACTTTCAAATGCAATGTATTTATTAGATCCAAATGAGGCAGCTATTTTTTTTATAAAATACATTTTACCTTGCCAATATTAATATTAAAATGAGATATTTCTTTACTTCTATAATGATGATTTTGATATAATGTTTCTCATTCTTTTGTGTTTATATCCTTTCTTTGTATAATTCATATAATGCAGGTAAGTATAAATATTTTAACAAATGTTTCTGAGAGTGAAATTTTATACCAAACTCCAAAAAAACAAAAATAAGGATGCACAAATCTATGTTTTTTTATGAACAAGATCTTGGTGATCTCAGGAAGAAACCTGCTAATCTGACTTGGTTTTGTCCCAATGCATTGGATTTTTTGGGATTTATAGATATTTATTTCAATAATAGCTCAGGGAGCAGCTCTGCAATGTCACTTCTCCTTTGGTTCACAACATGAAAAGCCACAGCAGAGTGTGCAGTAACTCTCAAACCCAGTTTCTCAGCAGTAGTAACTCCTGAGGAAGCCTCTTGAGAAGCCAGGATTGTAAAGACTGCTTGGAATATCCAGGCTGGAATTCCTTTTTAGGTCTGTAAGATGAGTGAGTTGTTCAGCCACTACTTTAAATGTTTCAACAGAAATACTGTAGTGTGGATGAAGCCATGAATCTCTCAGTAAAAAGTGAGGCCTAGCAGTGAGCTCCAGGATGTAGAATAAATTGAACTGGAAATAAGAAACTGAAGTCACCCATGTTTTGGATGCTAGTTGATGCCATTTTATATATGCTATTTTATGTCATTTAAAAAAATTCAGTATTTGACATATTTGAGTCCATGATGAGAATTATATTTTCATTTGTAACATGTGAAATGATCCTTTTAACTGAATTCTGAGGCTGAAGGTTGTATGTAATGCAAGTGTACAGTTTTATAAAATGGCTTTAAAAGTTTGAATTGATACAGACTAAAAACTGCTGTGAACAGTGAAAGCCATAAGAACAAAATGACGAGACCACTTCATGCTTTCCTTTCACAAAGAAATACATTTTCTTTGCTGTTTCCCGCTGTCTGTGGAACAGAGCACACCATGTTAAACATCAAATTGTGTAAAATACAATAGTATCTTTGTCATCCCTGCAACTCCCTGTCAAAATGTTATTGAATTCCTGTTTCCAGCACAGGCATCTTCTGGTTGTACTTTGTATCTTTGGGATGTTTGCATTTTCCCCCCTCTTGAGGCTGCCAGTTGGATCAGAGGCTTCTTCCAAGCGAGGGCTTTTTTTTTGCAAGGTGAAGGTTTGGCTGGTTTGTTTTGCAAAGCAGGTTCTGTTGTTGCACTGTAAAAAGTAAGTCTGCAGATAACTTTTTGCAGAACGGACTCAAAAAGTTACTTGGCTAATTATGGAAATGCTGACAAGCAATGCTGGTGATACACTTTTATTCCAGCCTGATATCGTTCTCTCCTGGCAAGGAGGAGGATGTGCATTTTCTGCATTCAGGATTGAATTCTTTGCCACTGATGCAAGAAATCCTGGCTGAGGTGAACCACTGTTTTAAGGCCAGAGGTGGAGGTGCAGATGGCCCTGAGTGACAGTGTTGGCTTTTCACCAGAGCTGTGTGTGCACATGATTAAAATTACCTGGGTAGGGAAGAGCTGCTGCTGTTTCATCCCTTCCCTGCTGGCACGTAGTTGCCTCTCTGTAACAGGTTTAACAGGATCCCTGCTCCTGTTTGAAATGCAGATGGGAATTCTGACTTGGCCTGTGGAAGTGGTTTGGTTGGTCCTTTCCCTCACAGAGGTGCCCAGTAGCTGTTTCAGGGTGGTTTGTTTTTTTTTTTCTCTGCATGTATTTTCTTCCTGCATTTTCTTTGCAAAGGTGGTAAAGGGAGAATTGCAAATATGAGAAATGCAGACATGGTGGTGAAGAGCCTGTGCTTAATCATTGCTTGTAAAACATTATTTTATGGGATATATAAGCCCTAAGAAGCAAAACACCAACAAGTCAAACAATGTTACTTGATTTAGGAGTGATTTGCAAGGAACAGAAAAAATGGAATAATTTTCTTGTAGACTTGAAAAGAAAAAAAGAAACCCCACAGGGCTGAGTAGCAGTTTTTCCTACTGAAGAAAACACAGAAAATAAAAAAAATGAGGCACTGAGCAGTCTGTTACTCTTTATACAAAGTGTATATTTTCCAGTTGACAGGCAGGACAGATGCAGCTCCCATTTTGAAAATTAGGAAATGAAGAGGTTGAAGTTGAATGAAAACCACCAAGAAAACACTTTTTTTGAAGTGGGGTTGCAGGGGCAAATGTACCAGCAATATTTCATTTTTTAACCGTTCTCTTTAAATGTCATTAATGAAGTTTTTATCTCTTTCTGGTTTTGCATTATAGATCAGAATATGGCTACACATCCCTGCTGTCATGCAGCACATTATACCCTTTAGGACTTACGTTATCAGGTAAATTTGTATTTTCAGACTTTTCCTTGTGGGACTTTTGGACATTGCAATTATTTATAACTGCAGCTGACAGACTTGTAATTGGGCAGGTTGTTGCTCTGACTGTACCATTTCAACAAGGAGAGTTAAAGTAAAGGTTGGAGTTAGTTTGGGCAGCTCTTTACATCCCTCTGATTTCATATCCATCAGATCAATGTCATTAAAGCATTTTGAGGGTGACATCCTGACAGGTTGTGTCAGGTTCAGTTGTGACACAGTCTCGGTGTGATATCTTCATCAAACTGAACTTAAAATTTGCAGTGAGGTGATGGAAGTAGAGGAGCAGTTTCAGGTCCCGAGTTCTAACACTGCTTCACATTCTGATGTTCTGCATTTCCAGCTGGCAGGAACTGAAGTGTGAGCAAAAGTCTGCTCACACTTTTATGTATCTAAATATATCCAGTCCCAAAGATTTTCTTTAAAGCTGCCTGTCATGAAAAATACTTTCAAATTAAAGTACTTGGAGAGATATTTAATTATACAAGTGATTTGTTTTCGTTGGGTTTCTCAGGACAATAGAAACATTTCAGTGAGCTGCTGATGGAACTGTCTGTGTGTGTATCTGCCTCGAGGTGATGGGGTGTGGTCTCAGCTAATTCTCCTTCCAGTAGCCCAGCATAAGATTTTCCTGGTGCAGGAGCCCTGCTCTTCCATAGGCCCACAGCTCCTCCAAGGCTCTGGAATTCTTGTAACTGTAATATTAGGAATGTGCTTATACTGGTCATAGAAAAAAATGTGCCTTTACACATTATATTGCCTTAACCATTCCAGTATAAAATAACACTCAACAAAAATAATGACATTGGCAACAAATAAGTTCACAGAACACTGAGACTGAGAACTATGTTTTATATTTTAAAATGTTCTTGATGCATTTTGACTGTAACAATTTAAGTGCTGGCTTGTCTGTCAGTCTGTCTTGGTGTAACACGGTCCCTACCAAAATGATACCAACACAGAGAAGAGTATTTTGATCTTTTATTAAAACCCATCACTCTGGAGTTACACTCCAGCCATGTGCACTCCTTTAATTGCTGATGTGTTATCTTTGAAATCTTTTAAAGGTAATTATTAATCATGAAGCAGCTTAGGGAGGGCAGGCAGAGGATCTTCAAGTTCTTGTCTTCTACATATTCCATTAATGGCTCTTTGTGTACCTGGGAATTTGGTCATGAGCCTTACCTGTCTTCTTGGAATATATGGAAATTAAAAAGAGCATCAACAATTAAGGATCAACAATTAGAATTAGGTTGATAAGAAGGAACTTACTTGAACGAGACACATCCTGTAGTTTGTCCTGGTAATCCTTGCTTGTTATCCTGTAATTCTTAAAACATTTTCTAACTGTTGGTGTAATTGGGGTCACTGGAATGAATGGAAGGGTTTTTTGTTGGGTTCTCCTCATGTTTTCCCCTTTACCCATTAGAGGATTTGCATCTGATTTGAAATGTGATTTGTCAGCAGCTTCAGCAATACGTTCCTGTCAATCACAACAGGAATATTGACTCAGGATACATCTCTGGAAATCACAGTTTAGAGCAGGAAGGGGGGGGTGTTCTCCCAGTTTCTGTTTTTCACAGCTGAATCCTGAGGGGATCTGGGATTTCTCAATGTTATAAAATCCAAATCTTTTTGTGGAGATTCACTTACAGAGCAGGACATGAAGCTTTGGGAGGCCACAGAACAAAAATAACCTCCAGTGCTGCACCTTTATGTGGGGCAGAAGTGAACACAGATGCTTTTTGGAAATAGATGACTTTCCTGGTGGATGCAGCTCACCCCACATGGCTCACAGATCTTGTGAGTCGAGCTCACAGATCTTGTGTGAGCAGCTTGGGTCTCTGGGTCTCCATCTGCTTTTTGCTTTAGGAAAGAGCTAAAAAAAAAAGCAAACCCTGTCCTGGGTACAGCAGCACAACACCTTTGAAACAGATCCTGCAGAGCTGCTGCTGCTGCTCTGCAAACTGAGGGGGCTTGGAGGGGTTTGGTCTGCAGTGAGCTCTGGGGGCTCTGGTTGACTCAGTTCCAATTGCTGCTCCTGGAGATTCCTTGCAAGAACTGCATTTTGGGGGCTTAGCAGCAAGAGAGAAGTCACCTGAGTGGCATCTTAGCAGCACCTTTTATCAGCTGAGGTTACCCTTTCTGTCCCTGTCCTGTGGTTATTTCTACCAGAAGGGGATGAAGTGAACAGCAAAGTGTGTATTTGTGTAGAGGAGACCACTGCTGGAATTTGCAAAGATCATGGACACAACCCTGTCATTGCTGCTACCAGAAAAAGGCTAATAAATGTGATTTTCTGCCTGGGGAATGGAGCACTGGCATTCACATCCTGCCTCAGAAGGGGCTGTGTCTTGGTGCAGTTTGGGAAAGAAATAAAGGACATGAATTGAAAGTTGCACCTTTCAATAGGGAAGTGAAGTGGTTTTGACCTCCTCAGAAAGAAGCTTTTACTGATCGTAATAGCCCAGAATTCCGCATTTCAAACTGCAAAATCCTCATAAAGAAGGAAGAGACTTAGAAAAGTGGCTCAGGATAATAAGTCATGACTTAACTGCAATTGTAAATGAGGGCAAGCTGGTGATGATGTCTCTTTATGAAAAAAGACATCAGTTCCATCTGTCTTCCACCTCAAGAGCAGAGCTGGGAGAGGCTTTGCATTGCTCAGACATTGAATGTCTCAAGAGAGCAGAAGCTCTAAACAGCAGAGTTTGGAGACACTGTTTTTTCAGGGGCAAAACTGTTGCTTCAAAGTGCCGTGGGTAGTTCTGTCCTTCAGAAAGAAGACAACCAGCAATGAAGCCCAGTTTTACGAGAATTAAGAGAGAAAGTTGTGTGTCTGATACTGTAAATGCCTCTGTAAAGCACCGAAAAGTGCTGGATAATAAGGAAAAGACCTAAAATCCTTCTTTCTTTGACATCACAGCTTTGACATCCCCTACTTCACTTTGCTCTGGTAAAATCTGAGAGCTCTGACCGGTTCTAACCTTTCCTGCTCCCCTCCCCTTCTCTCTTCTCCCTGTCTCCTGCTTCAAGATGGATCTTGAGAGATTTTTTTGTGAAGGATTCCTGTGTCTGCCCAGTTTGGGAGAAACAGAACATTCTGTGCTGGAGCACATGGAGAGGAGATTGCGGGTGGCAGTGGCTGCTGTGGCACAGGGCACACACAGCCCTGGCACCTGCAGGGTGTGGGAGCTCCACACAACTGTTGATCCACATAGAAAAGTGCAGCTGGAAGAATTCAAATTACTCTTCTGCTTAAAAATACCCTCCTTAAGAATTCCTTAAAAACATTTCTCCTTAAGAATTTGGGTTTTAAGGGAGTGCCCAAGACCACTCCTTGTTCCTGCACGTCATGAAGAACTCTTGCCCGTGAGCCTTGAAGGTTTTAACCACAAAATATATTTCCCTCCTGCAAAAACTCTGACAATGTAAGGGGTGGGTACAAAGAATAGATAAGTCAGAAGACAAAACCCAGACCCTTGAGTGAATTCTTCCCATCACAGAATTCTTCACATCCCTGACTCATTCTGCTTAGATGCCCTTTTGCAGCTGCGGTCCCAAGGAGTCATATTAAGGGAAAAAAGATGATTTCACAGCTGAGTAGCTGAAGTCCTGAAGCATAAGATGTTATTGTAAGCCTTACATTAGCATGGAGCTGCATTTTAAAACTGTTGATTAAAACTGAACTCACTCTGTGCCCAAATTGAAATAGTTTCAGTCGGCTAAAACTGATTTTTAAAAAAATTAGTATGTATGTATATGTGTTGTTTAAATGTAGATAATAGATATTAATTGATTATTTTAAGTATGCCAGGTCCTATACATAAGTGGAATATCCTTTATGTATATGTATAAAAAGAGGTAAATTTTATTCTTGAAGCCTCATTCAGGCAAAAATTTTAGATGAACCAGATTCCACAGGTCCTGGCATCTCATTCATCTATTATTCCTTTAAGCCTTAATGCTCCTCAGGATCAAAAAGATAAAAATGCAGGAATTAAAAAAATAATGAAGGGCAGAATGGAAGCTATTATTAAGCCATTATATGAGTCAGTCACACATTCACATTTATATACTTTATATACAGTTCCATCTCAGAGATAATACCAGAGCCACCTCGGTGGTGGGAAGGGTGACAAGGAAGGGAGGAGATAAAAAATTTACATTGATAGAAGGAGAGGCATGGTCTGGGTTTGGGTTTTTTTTTGACAGGGAGATTCATATCATGTATGGGTGATGTGAAGATAATAAGTAGGGAATGGTAATTCACAGGTTTTAAAAAGAAATGGAGAATGTGCCATGCAATTGTCATGTTTAAGAAGTGAAAGGAGTTTGTTTTCCATGCAAATGTGAGTGTCAAACAGACTGGGACAGGTTAATGAGAAAGCCAGAAGTATAAATAGAAAGAGAGAAATGAATTCACAGGAGTAGATGGGTTCATCCATTATTTTATATATGGGATAAATCTTTAATCTGCTTTTGGAGTGGCTATTTTGGGTTAAACAGACCTTTTGCCTTGCTCCAGGATCCCTGTTCTTACTGAGGCAATGCAGCACATTCACAGTGGGTGTTAATTGCCAGTGCCAGCTAAAGGGTTCTTTTTGGTCAATAATAATATTATACTGGTAAAAGCATAACATGGAGCCAGTTCACTGGTCCAAATGGGTTCAGGCCACTCTGCCTTTGCACAATAAAAAAAGGAGGCTTGGCCTACTCTGCAAATTTCCGTGGTTTTAATCCTGGTAATAAAGATATGATCACGTTTGATTTATGACCAGGGGAGTAGTGCCAGTAAATTCTGTAGTGTAGCTGCAGTTACACTTCTAAGAGAAGTTTGAAATCTACTTTTTTACTGTGCTTGATTGGGACAACCCAATTGTGTTAAAAACCTGGGCTCTGTGGTAGCAAGTAAAACATGCTCTGTTCTCTGGAGCTTTCTTTAGGGTTCTGTAGCTGTGAAAATGCACCTACAAGTAGCTTAATTTATTATAAAGTGTAATTTTTTTAAAAAGAACACTCTCAGTGATATTATAATACAGAAAATGTGACAGAAGTCTGATTCAGGTTAAAAATGTGGATGTAGTGTGAATTTTATAAAAAAAAAACAGGTTTAGACTGATAATGTTGCATTAAAATAAGAAATGTTTTGTTTTATAAACTGGATTATTACAGTTTCTTCACCAAACTTTGTAATGTGAGGAAGATTTCATGTTCCAGAACTCTAGTGAAGCCACCAAAGCCCCCTTGCTTCTGTTTATGGGGGTGTGTCCACTCCCACCTCTCCAGTGCATAAAAGCACCTTTCTCTGGCCTTAAAATGAGGAAATTCATATCAAGTGTTTGGACATCTTTGGGATCTTCAGCAATCCTTCATGAAACTGTTGAGTCTGCCTTGATGTGCATTATGGACGTGGAAGAGCCCTGGGGACCAGGACTGATGGCAGTTTGCATATGAAAATGGGAAGATAAAAATTGTTGGTAGTTACCTAATCATAAAATTGTTAAGGATGAAGAACATCTCTAAGATCATCAATTCCAACCATTAACCCAGCACTGCTATGGGGGGACTAAAACACATCCCAAAGTGCCACCTCTACACAGTTTTGAACACTTCTAGGGGATGGTGACTCCTAAATCCCACCTGAGCTCTGAGAAATCTTTGTCCTGCTTGTCATGACCGGGCGTGGCAGCTTCATTACAACCTCTTATTTTTTCATTCAGTCTCTCTCCCATAAAACAAACTGAAATATTTCAGTTCCTTTTTGAGCCAGCTGAGGTTTGAAGGAGATGCAGGCTGTTCCTTTTTCTCTGGGTGATGTGTAGGACACAAACATGGCTATTTGTAGTGACAAAGCACCCACAGACCGTGTTTCCTGGCTCAGGCCAGAGCATTTCCCCCTCAGTATAGCTGCTCCCACCTGTCTGCAGGTTAAAGGTCGGTCACTGGGGCTGCTTTGCTGCTGAACTTTTTCACAGCAGTGTTCCCTCCTCCTTCCTACTTGGCTTCTGGTTACAAATCATAGCACAGAAGCAGCATTTTCTTGCCAGGATCTGATTTCCCAGCTAATCCCAGTGAAGGATCTGGTTGCCTTGGCCTGGAATGGTCCCTTTTTTTTGTCCTGCCATTACTTATCTGTGATCCCTGTCATCTATCTCCAGTCTGGGATTATTTGCACTGGAGTCTCTTTTCTCTGTTTGACAGTGTTAAGTATCATTTAAGTGTGTTTATTTTAAGGCCTCTACACAAGAGCTGTGAAAAAGAACCTTAATCTAAATAAGAATCAGGGCCTGTAGTTTTGCTTTTAAAAAAAACCCCACAACTGATGTTTATATGATGTAAATGCAAAGGAATGGTGCATAAATCCAGTTAAGTGTAGTTTAATATCTCTAGTGTTTTTTTAAAAGATTCATGCATCTCTTTGGCTGTTATCCAAGGACAGATCCAGGCTTGGGCTGTCAAACAAATGGATTTTTAACGGGTTTCTGTGTAGTTAAATCTAGTTTGGTTGTAGCTGCAACTTCAAAACACTGAAGTACAGCAGAAAAAAATAATTATGCTCATGTTGCATGCATGTACCTTTCCCTGTGCCATCCTTTGTGGCATCCAAACGAGCTCAGGAAAGCTTGGTTTAAAACATTTCTGTATTGCACATTCAGGTTAGGAGAAATTCTCAACTGTGTCAGTGTTTTACAGGTATCTCAGTGGAGATTTTCTGTGTCTCAGTTTTGTAGGTGCTTAGGTAAGACTCAGGTCACATTGGGTTCTTTAAATTGGGTTTTATAAGGGATTATTTCTTATGCCTCCCTTCAACTCATTGTGCATGATGAGGTGACCCCTCATCTGAGATGATTGCAGGAGGACAAACTTAGCTGTTTAAAATCCTTCAGCAATTTATTGACTTTTAAAAATTTTTCTGCATAATTCTGTTTGCCCTTGGTGTTTTATTTTAATTGTTGCCAACTTTTATAGTAGTATTTTAAGGCTTAATACTCTTAGAGCTATTGGAAATGTGTCTTTGCCCTAATCAAGATGGTGTTCCAGGAATGTTCCAGTTTGAATCATACCCCTTTTTTTGTCTGTTTGTTTGTTTGTTTTATTTCATTTGTGATTTATTCCAGGTATTTATGTAAACTGTCAGACCAGGAGCTACGACAGAGTGCAGCCAGGAACATGGCAGATCTCATGTGGAGCACAGTGAAAGAGCCCTTGGATACAGCCTTGTGTTTTGATAAAGAAAGTCTTGATCTTGCCTTTAAGTACTTTATGTCTCCAACTCTAACAATGAGACTGGCTGGGCTGAGTCAAATAACAGTAAGGACTTATTTTTAAAAATATAAATAATATTTTGAAAAACTGTTTCTAGTTGGGTTTTAGGGGTCACAGGCTTTTTTTAACGTGTGAAAACAGCAGAATGCTCTTCCAAGCAGGAAGTTACAGCGAGTATATGGTGACTGTGGGGATCACTGAGAGCCAAGTGCAAGGAATGGCTGAGTCCTGCACCATATGGAGCTGTATCACATTACCTGAACAATTGTCATGCTAAACAAAACCCTTATAACCATGTTTTGGGACAGCTGTGTTGAAGTGAAGCCCTGGACATGGCAAAATCTGTTGTTTAGAAAGGTTTTCAATGTGTTTCCACTTTTACCTTTGCAGTGTGTTGATTCTCCTGCAATTAACTGCTGCTTTGCATTGTCCATGCCTCATTTTTCTCTTTGTTTGGTGTAGTCTGGTTCTCTCTGCATTAATTAGCAGAAGACTGAATTGAAGAGGTAAATATAGAAAACAGAAAAAAATTAAAACCAAACTCCCTCCCATCTTTCCCTTTCCCATGAAAATGCTCCAGGTCACAGCAGGCAAGACATGTTGGGCATCCTTTGTCTGTCAGTGCTTCCTCCATGTGAGTTATAAACATAGAAAACAGTTGTACAGGAGGGCAAAAGGGAAGGTTTTTATTCATCTGGGCCTTTTCAGTTTTGTGTTTCAGTTTTATGTTTTCTGAACACATTTGGCCTTCTCTGTTCTAGACATGATATCACTGAGGGACTCTCCTCCTTACTGGTACTAAATACAAGTTCACTTAATCTAGATTTTGCTCCTCACTATATTTATAGATAAAAGTACTTGCAATTGTTTTAATAAATGGCAATTTAAAGTAACCTGCAAGTACTCCAATCATATTATTGCTGGGTTTTAACCAAAGTAAATATTTAATTTGCACAGGTATGTGACCTCCACTAAGTTCTAAAGAAAAGTCTGTGAACTCCATCCACTCAGGGTGATTGGTTTTAAAATAAATTTCCCATGTTTGCTTAGTTCCAATTACATTAGATTTCAATTTGTAAAAGTAGTTTCCTTTGGTTTTTATATGATTCTCCTTGTTAACTACCAGTGCATGTCTTTTTGCATCCTTGCCAAAAGAAAGTCTGAAAATAAGGATGCATTACTTGGTTTATTTTTTCAGGCATATTGTTCATTTAGGGGAGTGTGAAATTCTGGGATTTTAAGGAATTATGTGTTTTCAGCTGTTATGATTGATAAATATTACTGTAAAAATTAAAGTTTTTAATAACAGCCACATATTACCAGAACCAAAATTTTACAGTATTTTTAGACTAAGGCCAGTAGTTTTCAGCTTGTAAAAATGGAATATTGGATGCTAATAACTTACTGAGGGTTTTTTTTTAATGTGAATAGTCTCTAAAACTGGTCTGGAACACTGGGACAATTTATTCTTCATTCCTGTTCAATCATAGGAAGTTTTATTTTTGTTGTTACCTCGTTTCTCTTTCATTTCATCTTCCAGTCATCTGTTGAGGTGGTTCAGCTCCAAAATACCCTGTTGTCTCTCTCCTTTTCCATCACAAATAGGATTCTTTGTTACAGATGTGCCCGAGTATGTGAAAATGAACCTCCAGAACTGATCTGCCCTTTCTCACTTTTCCAGCCCCTTTTTCTTTGGTTCTGTGCTTTGGTGTAAATGCAAATTCGACACTCTCAGGCTTTTCCTGAACAAATTCAGTGCAAAACTTGCACAGGTCATGTTTATTCTTCCCTTCTTAGTTTCCTAGATGGGAATTTTAATTACCTGTCCTACCTGGGCTTGGAGACAAGAGCAGGGTGATGCCTTTTTGTGCTCAGCTTCCTTTGCTGAACACCTTCCACTTTGTGTACCTCACAACCAACACATTTGTGTTGCATTCATTGAGTGTCTGGGCACAGGTGTCTTTAGTTTCTTAGAATGTTCCATAGATTGTAAAAAAAAAGGTACAAGTATTTTATTACCTCTGGCATTACATGGAGACAAAGCCACCCGTCAGGAGGTGCGTGAGGGGAAGGTGGTGCAACCCTGTCCCACGTGTGCTTTGTTTTGTGCTGCTCTGTCAGAGGTCTCAGACTTTAATTGAAGTGAGTGTAAAAACTGCTTGCAAAACCCAAGGTGAAAAAGAACACCTTTGTCAGAATTCCTGTGGAGAAGGATTTTATGTGGGAAATGTTGATCAACGTGTGCCCATGGATTTCAAATCCGTGACGGTGACCGTTCAAAGCTCTGTCACTTTTTGAGCCCTTGCAGAACATTTTAATTTGGGGCCCAGATCTTCAGAAAAACCAATGAACTTCCATTTCTTTGTCTGACCAATTCTAATTGATCATAACAATTTCTTCATTAAGTTCTTTCTATGTTTTTCCACTCCTAAATATGTTTCATTTGAAAGTATCAGTAACTGATCTATTAATAATTGTGTAATTGGGCCCTGATGTCTCATTAATTTCATTGCATATTTTCAGTTTTGTTTCTTCAAAACCATTTTTTTCCCATGAAAATTGTTGAGATCAGACAGGAATAAATCTTTGTCTAAAGACTTCAGAAGATCACTGAATTCACCTGAATCACAGAGTTGCCTGTACCAGGCTCCTTTCAAGGAAGGATTAAATACTTTGACAAAGTTATGCCACAAGTTTAATTTGAATTTCCAAAATTCACATTATTGTGCCTTTAGTTGTTTTGAAAACAAGATGCTCAATAAGTTTTATTACATAATTTTAAATATTTTTAAAGATACCATGTACATAGGAAGAATTGGATACTGAGCCATCTCTCTGTCTGGAAAGTTGATGCTGAGGAAAGAAGTGGAAAAGAGATGTGAAACTTTAACAGGCCTTTTTTTCCCCCCTTATCAGTTCAGACACCTTTGAAAGCTTCATTTCATGTAAAAATATATGGCTTTCATTCTCCAGTTTAATACTTTCAACACTGATAATGAAATGTTTGTTGTTGTAGTAAATGTTACAGCAATTGTGAGGTTCACCCTAAGACTTCAGTTTCCAGAGTGTGTTTGATTTCTGGAGTGGGTGGGGGTTTGTAACATCATTTAATTATTTAAAAAAGAAAATTTATCCTTGTTCACATTCTTGTCAAAGCAACTTATATCAAAACATTTAAAGTACTATAAAAATTTGTTTGGTGTCACGAATGCTGTTTTTAAATATGACAAAACTACCTCACCAATTTTAGATAAAATTGTAATTTTTTTCTTCCTTTTTCTAACTGTAGAACCAACTTCATACCTTCAATGATGTGTGTAATAATGAGTCATTAGTTTCAGACACAGAAACGTAAGTAGGAATCTTATTCTGAATATTTGAAGTGTGTTACATGATTGCAATTCTTCTTTCTTGTTGTTAGGGATCATGCACAGTGGGGAGTGGTGATCATTAGGAATATTCTAATCAGGGGGGTTAATGAATGGTTGGAAATGGTAAATTTAAAACATTTCTCAATGTTTCTGGATTTCTTTGTTGTATTAAATGCAGAATCAAGGTGAGCTTTAGAAAAATGTAGATACTGAAAGAATAAATACCTGTAATGGGCCATGATCTCCATTGTGATGTGTAAATAAGAACCAGCTAATTAATATCCAATTCATATAATTTTTGCTATCTTCTCATTTCCCTGGATTGTATATTTAACTAAGGCTTGTCTTGCCATCACTGGCTCCCAAAATTGTTACTAGTTTCCTGCAGAGTTTGTGAGGCAATGCTACTGTTTCCTTCTTCCAAGTCCTGATTTGTATAATTCAGGTGTATGGAACAGTTTTAAAGAGAACTTCTATAAACCTTTGAGAAGATTCACCTGTGGGATTGTATTCCAATTTTTGTAGTGGCTCTAAACTTACTGTTAGAACTGCCTGGAATTTAAACCAAAATATGTATTTGAGTAGTTGAAATAAGTGTTCTTGTGAAATAGCAGGCAGAGTGTGTAAATTCTAGGATTTTACTGCTGATACACTTTTTACATTTCTCTTGGGGGGTGATACATTCTTTGTGTTTATCTTGAGGGCCACAGACACACACACACTCTCCACTACCTTTTGAACATTAAACTGTCACAGCAGCAGTGCTTGATTTTGTCTGGGTAGTTTTATTACAGATGGCTCTGTTTTAATGTTGAAATCTCACTGAAGTCACACCCACAGTTATGTAGATTGTAAATAACAACTTGAATATTTGAAGTGAAATCCGTGGTCATAGGTTTGGTATTTTAAACATAAAGAACCAGAATCCAGGGCAGTTTTGCTTCCATCAAGATGTGAAAATACAAAGTAAATAGTAAATACTGTGTTGGGGGCGTGAGGCAGCTCAGCTGACTGGGATGTTTGCAGGATTGCACTGCCAGTTCATGGTGTGTTGTTACACTGGGACTGACAAACCTCAGGTTTCTCCAGTTCTTCTCTCCTTCCCTCACGTTGCAAATCTCAAACAGAGGTGTTTCAATCTCAAACAGAGGTGTTACCCCGTTAGTTTATCTGCTGAGACACATCGTGAACGAAATAGTTTCTAACTAGTAACATCAACAAGAAGTTATCCCAGCACTTACACCTGATAAAAAGCTCTTTGAGTTTCTGTGTCAAGTGTAAGAAAAAGAAAAGTTCCCAACATGGAAAAAGAGCAGGGTGCTTAAATTCCGCTGCAGAAGAGCAGATTTACCGTGCAGGAACATCAGAGTTATTTTAAAGCTGAAGGAAATTGTCAAATTCTCCTTTGGGATATTACTTTCTTGGCAAGGGCATCTGTAAACAGCCTGTCATTTGAAAGGAATGCAGCAGGAACAGAAAACCTTCTTTTCCACTTTTGTAGTATGTGAATTTTTTTAAAAAATCAGGATTCCAGTCGTTCTGGGGTTTCACCTGAAAAGTGGGTTATTAATCAGTATCAAGTGTTGCTGCTCTTCTTCTGATACCTTTTGGAATCACTGATGTCTTCCAGCCAAATAACCAGAAAAGACCCAGTGCAGGAGGATGGGGAAAACGTCTCACTTTTCCAGTTTATTCAGCACAAAGCTTCCCTCTCATTCCAGACCCTGCTCATGAGAAATTTTTGGATGAAAAGGCACTTAGGGAGTTGGCAGTGACTGAATGAGCAGCAAAAGGAAAGCTTTTCATTCCTATTTTCTTTCCTTAGTGGAGAAAGGAAGTCTTAAGATTTATTTTGTACCTTTTCAGCCTCTGCAGATTTACCAAAGGAAGATGTTTTGCATTATGTCTGGTCCATGCCCATTATATGTTTTGACTTTTCCACACGCATTTGGAACTGTCAACCTTTGGGATTTCTCCTTCTGTATCTTGCTAAGGTGGGTTTGCAGGAGGTATCTTTCAAAAAAAAAAAAAAAAAAAGAAAAAGCTTTCAGTTAGCCCAGCCTTTTCCCTGTTGTTTGGAATTATCATCAGGATTTTTTAGCAGATGTTTTGCAGCAGTAGCTTCCCACCTTTCCTGCCTCATTGCACATTTTTCCATGGTAAGACAAGATAAAGCATCTTTTTGTCTGGGAAAACACTGGATTTCACAAATGGCACTTGAAAGCAGCAGAAAGCTCAGCAGAGGAGTCAGTTTTCTACCTCTGGGTATTTGTGTGTCTTTTTAGATTTCGTTTCCCTGCCTGTCTTCTCTGGGCTTGAGGGTCTGTGGTGACTGAGGGTATGTATGGTCCAGATGTGGGCAGTTCTCAGCTACTCGACTTCTCAATATCCCTCAGAGATGCCCTTTAAATTTAGCTGTTCTGGCTCTTAAGGTAGAACCAAACTCTACAATTTGAGCTACTGAAGATGTGAAATCTACTGAGGTTAAAAAAAAGATTGAACAGAAGAATCTTCAGGTCTTCGAATAAGTGATTCCTGAAACTGTTATGTTGATGTTACAATGATGTTGATGATGAATTTTCAGGAAGTAAAAGATTTTTTTTTTTTTGGTGCTGTTTGAACCACAAGAGGAAAAAGTGTTGTTTTTTCCTTAATGAGAACACTGCCAGCTTCTGGAAATACCACGTGTAAAGAGATCGTTTGTTTTGCTCTGCACTTGGCAGGCAGCCAAGTGTTTGGGTTTCAGGTTTCAGGTGGAGATGACTTCCCGCCTCATTTAAAAAACTTGATTGCCCCCACTTAAAGATCTTCCTGCAGAGCAATTTCAGGTGTCCAACATTCCTTCCACCTGTGAACAGAAAGATCTGGCCTGTTTCTTCTCCTTTCTTTCCCTTTCTTTCCTTATTTATTGAGATACTCAACTGCAAGTTTTGTGTTGCTTTTCCCCTTCACTGCAGTTTCTTGCCTTGTGTTAACTCTTGCTTTCTCAATTTTTGTCTAAGTTCACCAGCTGAGCTTTGGCAGCATCATTTAAACACCTCTTCCCTCTCTCTGTTCCACATTTCAGGGATCTTTTCAGAGCAAATCTGAAAAATAAAAACAGTGATTTTTTTTTTCCCCCCTCAGCTCACTAATGTTTCTTTCTCGTGGCCCACACAGTAGTTTACCAAATATTCCAGATGATGTCAGAGTGGAGGTTTTGGAACCTGCAGAGCATCCGATAGGCAAATGTGTGCTCAGAAACAAACCCATGTGCTTGCTGTGTGTTGGGAAGGTGCCTTCTGTATCCTCTATGCATTGCTGATTCTGAATGTTGGAGATCAGGGCTTTGCATCTGTTGTTGTGTTGCAGATGCTATTTCAGTGATTTCTGTCAAGAAATGTTGGTGTCCCTCCTTTGCAAGCTGCCAGTTTCGTTGCTACATCTTTTCTTTGAAGGGTTTACATTCTGTTTGTCAGTGAGGTTGTGGAATTGCTGTTGTGCTTCATCCAGCCCTGAGCTGGAGTGGGTTTGGAGCTTCGTGGGGAATTGCGTTGGGAATTGACTGCTTGAATAAATAAGGTTTTCTTTGGAGAGGTTGCTTTGCTGTGGGATTTGTTCCTGGATCTGGGTCATCATGTGGCTCCCAAGTATTGCACCACAGCCTTAGATTAAAGTGTTTTTGGGGACTTTAACCCAGTCCTCTTCAAGAGAGGCATTCTTTGAGCTACCAGGAAAATGCATAAACCGGAGTTTCCCTACGGATACTTTTATTTATAATAAGGAACAAAATCCAAGCTCTAGTACTTGCCTTTTGTAAGTGCAGCTCCCGAACATCAGGTTGGATCACAAACTGCGCAGCTCCCGCTCTCTTCCTTGCAGTCTCATGGAATGCCTGAGGAAAGCAGTGTCAAAAGTGCTTGAATTTCATTTCTTGGAAGTAAACCAGTTATTTTTGACAGACATGAATTACCAGTGAATTTACATAAAAAAATCTAGGGAGAAATTGAGTAAGTGTTGTGTAGATATAGAGATTTAGAGACAATTAAACCAGAGTAGCTGCTACATTTACCTTTGCATTCTCTTCTCCTCCTCCCTCACCACAACACAGACCCACAGAGAGTATCAGGTTCTTTAGATGACTTTTCCTTTTGCTATCCAATTATTAAATCTGTGAAAAATAGCTGATCCACGTTACTCTTAGGGTGAATTTTCTTACTCCTAAGATCTCTGTGATTTGATATCTAATTTGTGAAGCCATTCCTTGTAGTGCTCCTGTCACGTGAGAGGAAAAAACACATCTGTACTTTGATCATAATGCAGAAATTTCACTCTCACTGTTCCCTTCGGTATGAAAGAGGAACATTTTTCAGGAAAACCTTTCCTGAAGTGGAAGTCTTTGGGAAATAGGTCAGACATCCTCCATTTGCACTGAAATCAGCCTTTTTTGGTGAATCCTGGAATCTGCTATTGCAAATGTATTCTTGAGTCTATCGGAGAGCAAAATGCTTAGTGCTGGTACTGACCTGGTCATTTGAAAAGGTAGGGAGTGGTGTGCCCTCAGCCAAACTTTCTGGGAGGAGCAATTCCCTCTGGGAAACACAAAGGCTTCATTCTGCCTTTCACAAGGATCCTCTTGTTTTTGGCCATCCTCAAAAAGTCCATCTCAAATGAACGTTTCCCCTCAGAAATCTGAGATGCCGTTTTACCACAGCTGAGCTCCCCAGTAGGATGAAGAGTTTTTTACTGCTGAGAATAAAATCCATTAAAAAAGCCATTTATTTCTTCAGGAGAACTATCCATTGCTTTTCAGAGGAAAAATGTTGTGGATTAGAGGCAGACAACTGTCATAGTAATTTTAAAAAAAGGTGAAGGAACTTGGTGTACAAGAGAGTTTTTATTCTTTCCTTTGGAGGAGCTAAAACACAACATGTGACTGGGTGTAATCCTACTGACTCAGGTTTTGTTAGACAGAAATCCAAGCCCTGGGTGAGTCTGGGATGCTCCAAAGTTTGGTTTGGGGTGGGCATCTTTTGGGTGATAGTTGGGGTATGGTTTGGTTTTGAAGTGAGGCTGTGGGAAGTTGAAGTAGATCTTGGATTCATGGAACAGATCCAGCTTATCTTTTCAATCCCTCTTTGGGCACATCCAGTTTTAGAACTAGTGGATTAATAAGCCATAAGTGATTCTGTTGGCAAATTTGTTATCCTTGCAAGCCAGTTGTTGCTTAAATGTTAGAGGACACGATCTTTTTTGAACCATATAAGAATATTTGATTCCCAGTGTCCTGGAATTAGAATAGAAAAGGGTGTGGAGCAGTAGGAGCCTTTCTCCTTGAGTTCATCCAGAGGGATCAGCCAGTTCAAAACAATTGCCCCTGAACAGGGAATCCTGTTTGGAAAACCTGCAAAGGCAATCTCGTTTTACCTAAGGAGTCTTATTTCCTTCACGTGTGTGATAAATATTGGCAATCCTGGATTTTAATAGTGACCATAAATGTGACACAGATTGCAGCGGTAAAAATAACTCTTCCTCAAGTCCTGTAAGACACCCCCTCCCTCCCATCCTCTCCTCCCTGGGGAACAGAGCACTGTTATTCCAAGGCCATTTACACCAAAGGCTGAGCTTTAAATACTGTGATGCCCTTTAATTGCTTCTGGTGCCAAACTGTGGGTGAACAAACGTTTGCTTGAAAAGAAGGAATAAAAAGGAGCTTATGCACCAGTTTGCAGACAGGGCAGTCCTTTCTGGAAGTTCAGCTTTTGTTTTGGAAAACCTCCGTTCCTTGTCCAGTTCCAATGTTTGCTTATGGATTGGCAGTGGGGAAAATTCCCTGTTGTTACGGATGAAGCAAAATGAGAATTTTGAAGTACCTGTGTGTAAGTATGACCGTGTAAATCAGAGTTTTTTAAAGCTGTGTGAGTTGCTATTAAGGTAAGAGAGTCTAAAAGTATCTCTAAATGGTTTGCTTTAAAAAACTCATTTCTGTCACTCCCACTTTAGCTGCATGTCAGTGGTTCTGAAATTTCATGATAAACTTGGATTAGCAGAGTCAAGTCTTACCTGTGAGGTCTTTGGAAGTGGTTACAGATGGCTGAGTATTAACTAATAAAATTAATAAAGTTGTTGCTGATGATACAGAGGGGTGAGTGGGAAATGTTAATGCTTGGCATTAACAGTCTTCCAGCTAAAATAAAAAACGCTGAAATAATTTGCTTCCTACTTGGAAAAATGACCATTGAATATGGTTTGTGTTCAGAAAGGGTTTTGTGCACTCACTCCCACTGCAGATATTGACTTGCAGGACGTGCTGTGCAAGGCAAGAGCACAGTGTAAATGTTTATTACAGGCAGATAATTTCACATATTTCCACTCCTGTTTCATCTCTAGGTCCATTGCAAAAGAACTTGCAGACTGGCTGATCAGCAACAATGTAGTTGAGCACATTTTTGGACCAAATTTACATATTGAGGTTTGTATTATATTATTGTCTTTAGTTGAAACGTGGAGGAGTCACTTCTTGTTCCAGTAAATCTTCAATATGTTCTCACTTTGCAGATCATCAAACAGTGCCAAGTGATCCTGAATTTTCTTGCAGCTGAGGGCAGACTTAGTACTCAGCACATAGACTGTATTTGGGCTGCAGCACAGGTAGGTATACACTTTAATAAAAATAGAAAATGGCAAGTTGATTTTATTTTGCACTCCTAACCTTGAGTTTTTTACTTTTTGTTGGCTCTCTCAGTGTTTTGCTGACCAAAATTTCAAGTTAGGTAACTAGCACAGTTACTGGGTTATTTATTAGAGGCAAAAATTCACCTTGGCTACTTTTGTACAAGGGAAAAAATGAAGTTGTGTGGCCAGGACACGGTGTTTTCGCTGAGAATGGGGGTGAGGATTGTAGGGTAGTTGTAATATTTTTTACTGTAGTGTTAAATTGCCTTTCTCCTGTGTGTTGGAGCTTCCATTTCTGTTCCTCCTGGTGGGAACAATCAGGTGTAAATTGTGGCAGTGAAGTTTACAGCTGTGCTGCTGTGCTGGTGTTGAAATCTATAAAAGGCAGTGAAATTTTATTTTTTGCTTGCTAAACCTGGAAACTCTGACAGGCTTTTTGCCTTCAGAGAGATTTGTTTGTGTGCTGCTTTTTGTGGGTTGCTGTGCTTTTTATTTCAGGTTGTGACATTTTTCATTAAGGGGATTTGAGTACAAGAGACATCTTGATTTTTTTGAACATACTTTTATATGAGTTGGAATTTGAAGAGGGTTTTTTGTGTGTTCAATATTTCTTTATAATTTCTTTCAATCAAATGCTGCTGTACACACATTGTGAACCCTCTGTAGTCCACTGTCATTAGAACATGCAGGTGGAATGTTAATAAATGCTCATTAGGGCAGCACTTGCTCTAATAGGCTCCAGCAATCTTTTGTATCAGAGTAATTAATAATTACTTATTTCACTTATACTTTTAAAGCAGCATATTACCCTCCCTGATGTTTTCACACTAGGTTAGACCTCTGAATTTTTAATATATTTAATACTACTTGAAGAATACTATAATTACCTAAATTCAATGATTCTTTTACACTTCACATTTTGACAGACTGATGTTATCAAATTATATCTTGGATTTCAAAATTAAATGTATCCTGATTACTTCCTGTCAAAGGTTTAACCCTCTAATGTTGTTCAGAAGGCAGACACCTCTAGACTTAAAGAATAGAAGGCCTCAAAGATGTATTTTCCACTTTTTAGATTAACTTTTGGACAAAAATTTATCTTCCTTTCTTGAAACACTTATCTCAAGATGTTTAAATGCATCCTTGTATAGAACCCCCCGTGATTTCACTCCAGCTTGAATCCTGGGAAAGATGCCCTGCACCCCAGAAATTGCTGACATGGATATTTTAGTGCCAGGAAGGCAAAATAAAATGAACAATTTTTAAAAATACCCTTTTGAAGTGCCTGTGTGGTAACCAACATTAAGAATTCCTTCTAGAAGCTTCTTGTAACCGTTATTTTATTTTTTGAACGCAAACATTAAAAAAAAATCCCCTTCTAAGTGACTCTGAAAAGCAGCATTTAACCAAAGAGGAAACATGTAGGAGCAGTGTCATTTTAATGTGTAAATGGAGGAGCTGGCTAAACACATTGTCATATTTTTTGACATCCATTGCTGGAAAGACAAAAGAATTATTTATAATCCTCAACAGTTCACACAGTCTGTTCTCTGAGTGTCATATTGGCCTCTAATGCCTTATCTGTATTTACCACTGCTAAGAAGGTAATTGCAAATATTATTTTTCCCTCAGGATTTAGCATATCAACTTAATATTTTATAAGTTGTATTTAAGTTATATTTAAGTTAAATCCAAAATAAGCTCCCAGTTCTTCTTTTCACCAAATTGTTAGAGTTCAGATACTGTTACATTTGATTTCACTCAACTTCACAGTGTCCAAATTAGCTTAGTCCAAACTGCAAACCCGACGGAGCTTGGAATTTTTTGGATGAACACTTCCTGAGAACTTGTGCAAAGATGTTTAATTGCTGCAATTTTGCCAGTATTGAATTTTTTGGGGTTTGTTTGCTTTGCTGTTCCTGTGACCTTCTCTGTTTGTACCTTGTAGCTGAAGCACTGCAGTCGTTACATCCACGACCTGTTTCCTTCTTTGATCAAAAACTTGGACCCCGTCCCACTCAGACACCTCCTTAACCTTGTCTCAACTCTTCATCCCAGTGCCCACACTGAACAGGTAAAGACAAGGCCACCAGAGTCACTGTAATGAGAAAAGCAATTATGTCTTCCTGAAGGAATGCAGTAAAAAGAATATTCACTAATGCAGAAACTAGATGAGTAAAGTTGTCGTGTTTTTTTCCATTACACCTTTTCTGGCTTTTGAATTATAATTTTTAGAGATTTTTGAACATTCACGACCACTGGTGGAAGATTTTAACTTCTGTCTGCAGTTCAAAAGTGTTTCTCCAAACATTTTGTAGTTCATTTATTTATTTTGATGGGTTTATTTTGCTGTATAGAAAGATTAACAGTGGATCTTTGTATCCAAAACCTCCTGCTTAATGACACTGTTCCCTGGTTTTTGTTTCCAGACCTTGTATTTGGCATCCATGCTGATCAAAGCCCTGTGGAATAATGCACTGGCAGCCAAGGCTCAGCTGTCAAAACAAAGCTCCTTTGCATCTTTGCTGAGCACCAACCTGCCCATGGGAAACAAAAAAGGTTCGTGCTTTTCCAGGAGATCTGGGAGTTCAATTGTGAATTTCTGTAGTCTCCTTGTTGACTTTGGACACAAAGCAGGTATAGAACTTTTTCCTTTAAGGATTTTTTAAAAGTGTCATGCTGGCATATTTTTCAAGCAGAAATGGAGGATATAGATGAGAGCATTAAAACTTGGTGAGTGCATTTGGGAAGCTTTGTATTTCAGATCCATTCTGTTTGTATGGCTAAAGTACCTATTTTTATTTTAAAAGTAGTATTTTCTTCTCAAGTAGTATTTTTCTTTTTCCTTAATTCAGAAGACGGTCCATAAGTCATCAGTTAACTGTTGTTGTTCCACTGCACAGCTGTAACTAGCCACATCTTACAAAATCTTACAGAAGCTTCCCTCCTTTTCCCCTAGTTTTTGGTATTGCTTGCTATTTCTGGTTTGGTTGTTTTGTACTTGGCTGTGTATTTCCACACAGTCATTACTAAAGGACCTGAGAAGCCACTTTACAGTAGTTTCCCTCTCTTTTCCTACTGCTGATTTTTGTGAATCATGGACAACTGTATGCTGACCAAAAGGTAATTTTAGTCATTTATTTTTCCATCCTGCTTTTTTTCCTTCAGAAGAAGAGGAGCTCAGAAGAGCAGCCCCTTCACCTTGTAAGTACAGTTTTAGAAATAACATCACAATCTGATTCTTTTGATGCTACAGTGCTGTTTAATTTGAATAGAACAACTAGTAAAAATTTGAAGTTATGCTTTTATGAAAAGTCAAATGAAAATTATATTTTGTGCAGCATGTGGGAAATTTGTATAACTGTTATATACTGGCAAAGAAGAGACATCAATATTCAAACTTTGTATTAAAATGCTCAGTGTCCTAAACCAAATTTTTAGTGTTTAGGCACATGGATTGTTTGAGTTGTATCCCTGTTTGCTGGAAGAATGTTCAACCCTTGAGGCAGATTGATGCAATGCTGTTGAATTCCAGTTAATATCCATCACGAGGTAACTGGGAAATGTGGTTTTTGAACCAGGGTCACCAGCAGCAAGCCCTCAGAGCAGTGACAACAGTGACACCCACCAGAGTGGAGGCAGTGATATTGAGATGGAGGAGCAGCTCATTAACAGAACTAAACACGTCCAGCAGCGGCTTTCGGATACTGAGGTGACAGTGGGAATCTTAGCCTGGGAATTTGAGTACTGAGCTGCCTGTTGTGAGCTATGCAAGTGATTTTTTTTGAGCTGTAATTGTTTCAAAACCACCTCAGACAAAGGTTTGGATTAATCCCTTAGTGAGGGATTGCAGGACGTTGTTTCTCTGTCACGCTGTGACTCTGTGCACGTGCAAAACCCGCACAGATCCCCTGTTATGAGTCTGGTAATGCAAAATATAACTTATTAAATCTGAATCTTGCTCAGAGCATTTTGTTATTGGCAGCCCAAGTGAGAAAGAATGAATGAAAACTTGCAGATATGACAAGGAGGAGCGGTGTCGGAATGACATTAGTTACATATTTCCAGTGGTGGTTTGTTTTTCCACCAATCTTAAAACAACCCCAAATAATTCCAGGAATCCATGCAAGGGAGCTCTGATGAGACAGCCAACAGTGGGGAGGACGGCAGCAGTGGGCCTGGCAGCAGCAGTGGCCACAGCGATGGCTCCAGCAACGAGGCCAACTCCAGCCACGCCAGCCAGTCCGCAGGGAGCCCCGGCAGCGAGGTGCAGTCCGAGGACATCGCCGACATCGAGGCCCTCAAAGAGGAGGAGGACGAAGAGGAGGAAGATCGGAGTCACAACGCCCAGAAAAGCAGCCGGAGCGCAGATCTGCGGAGCAGGAAACTGGAATCCCAGCCGGGCATTTGCCTGGGAGACGCTCCGGGGGCGGCCGAGAGGAGCGGAGCCAACGGCGGGCCGGGGAAGGAGCGCGTGTTCAACGCGGACGCGGTGCCGCCCGTGGACAGCCGCATCCGCATGCTCGACGCCTGCGCCCACGCCGAGGACGCGGAGCACGACATGGCGGGGGAAATGAGCACCGCTCACATCTCACAGGGCTCTCAGGATTCCTGCATAACTCACACGGGGGACTTCCTGGGGGAGACGATCGGAAACGAGTTGTTCAACTGTCGGCAGTTCATCGGGCCGCAGCACCACCACCACCATCACCACCACCACCACCACCACGACGGGTAGGGAGCTCGGCATTTCTTCCGATTCCTTAAGTGAAATTTAATTCCAGAAATCGAAACGGTAGCAAAATATCCCATCTGGGCAGAAATTTGGTATGGGCGTTTTGCTGGAGCTCAGGATAATTCTGCCTTACAGAGATTATGGTCAGTGCAGGTAGTTACGCAGTGATCTGACTTGGTAACGTCTGATAAAAGCTTTCTGTGAAGTTTTGGTATGGAATAAAAAAGATAACATTTAAAAAACGTTAAAATTGTTTTCAGTGCTGTATTTGGTTAATGTTAATCAGGCTAGTGAGGCCTTCAGTTTCTCCATAATGTTTTTCCTGAATCCTGTGAGGATCTGCCGTTTGAACAAATGATTCATTCTGACTTTAGCTTGAGGGAGATGTCTCCTCACTTGTAGTTTGCTATAAACAACTTCCTCCTTGATATTGTCCCTTCTGATATCCTTCTTTTGCAGGCATATGGTTGATGATATGCTCAGTGCAGATGATGTCAGCTGTAGTAGTTCTCAAGTCAGTGCAAAATCCGAGAAAAATATGGCAGATTTTGATGGGGAAGAGTCTGGCTGTGAGGAAGAGCTTGTACAGATTAATTCACACGCTGAGCTCACGTCTCATCTCCAGCAGCACCTCCCTAACCTGGCCTCCATCTATCATGAACATCTTAGTCAAGGTAAGGGTCATAAAAGGAAAACTGAAAAACACTGTTTTAGAACTTTGAATTAGTCTCCTATAATTAAAATAATCAAATTATTTTAACCATTTCTGTGTATTTGTCCAAAGAAACCACGATGACTGCTGAGAATTTACTGTTTCTCCAAGAGATTAATTTTTGTGCGTTTAGCTGTGTTTATCTTTTAAAATCTCCCCTCCCCAATTTCTACTGCAGCTTCTAATGTTACCTCAGAACCTAGTAAATGTTTCTTTTAAGAAGTTATTAAAGTATAAAGAAAGGGGGTACTGAAATGCAAAACTTTATTTTCCTCTCCTCAGTTGTTGTTCTGGTTGGTGGATTTTACTGTGGCTCAGTACATTTGTCATCATAAATTAACCCATAAATGAATTAACCATAATGGACTCTAGAGAAGATAATTCTGGGAAAAGGGGTTAAAATATAACTTAATATCTTTGGGAGTTTGCTGTAAAGGGCTTTTTATGCTATTTCATCCTACACTGCCAAATCTTCTAGTTTACTTCTGGGTGCAATTTAAGCTGCTGCTGAAACACTTCTCAAGAATTATATCATTTTTCCATATGCTTTATTTTCTCTTTGTCCTCTTTTTAAACATGATGGTGAAGGTCTGATGTTTTTCATCACCAGCCTGGTAGAATCAAGTTTGCTGTTGTCCAGCAGACAGTAAACTCAATATTATTGATATGTTTTCCTGAAACATTTGAGTAAGAAATCTCTTATAAGGTTAATTTCAGCCTGACATTGAAAATTTGGATTTTTTTTCTCCATTGCAGGGTTGAATAAACTACTAAAACTTTGCAAATCTGTAAATCAGCCTATTTTTTCAATTTTTTTTTGGCATAGATATTACTCATCTTACTGATGCTTATCCATCTTACGTTTGAGCATCAGGCCTTCAGTGCAGATTATTTTTGACACCCCTATTTTGCACGTGCAAATAATCACAGTGCTCTGCACAGTCTAATTTTTCTACTTGACTTTGCTACCTGAAAATAGTATCAAACAGTGGAGAAATGAATGGTGCCAGCTGTGAAAAGTCTGTCAGTGTTTATGAAAACAGGATGAGTTTCTAAAATCCTGCACTTTGATATCCACCATAGATAAAAATGGGGTTGATTTTTCCTTTGATATTCACCATATATAAAAAGTGTTTGTTTTTCCTGGTTTTTAGGAGGAGGTTTTTAGATGGAGGAAATCATGTAGTATGAGGGGAGTTTATTTGAAATGAGCTCATTTCTTGCTTTCCAGCCTTGATGGTGGTGCAGATAACTCCCTTTGGACCACAGCACCACAGAAAGGCTTAAAAAATAATTGAATTACAGTATGAATTAAATTACAAAGCAATTGTATTTGCAGTTCTTCAGTGCTGGTTTTATTGCACTTTGCCATTAGCCAAAAGTAGTGTAAATATTGGCCTAACTGCCCTGTTGCCTTCTTGTATGGCCTTTTAAGAACCCATATGTGAAAAAAGGCTGCAATTACAGCACTTGGAAATAGCCAAGGTAACAAATAAAGTGTGTTCTTGTATGGGCACTTAGGGAATTATGTTCAGTTTAGATGGTTCCTTCAATAATGTTCTTCTATTTTGTTCAGGACCGGCAGTTCATAAACATCAATATAACAGCAATGCAGTGACTGACATTAATCTGGATAATGTTTGTAAGAAAGGAAATACCCTTTTGTGGGATCTGGTCCAGGATGAAGATGCAGTAAGTTCAATACCAGACAATCCCATTTTTTTAAAAGAAAATAAATCTGTAGTATTCATTGGCCTTTCTTTCTCCTCCTGTAGATTCATCTCTCTGAAGGGTTAATAAATGAAGCAGAGAAGCTGCTCTGTTCCTTGGTGTGCTGGTTCACTGACAGACAGATTCGAATGAGGTTCATTGAAGGCTGCTTAGAAAATTTAGCAAACAACAGGTAACTTAAATGATAAATTACCTGCTTTTACCTGTATCTGTTTTTGTGACATACCAGACATTCAAGTTGGCTCTAACAGTTATTTCACTTTACAGGAAGACAAAAGCAGAATAAAAATAGTTTCCAAAGTGTGTTGTGGATGTTTCTGATATTCCATCTTTCCATTCCCTGGGTGTCCTGAGTTTCTCACCGTGTTGCATTTGTCTGTTCTCCCTTCTGGGCATCACCTGCAGTGTTATGTTGTTACCTGTTGCTGAGAACTGTATTTGTGTGCTGAGTTCCAGGCACACTGAGATGCTGATCAGAGCTGTGTGTCCAAGGTGTTACACGTAAAGAATTTGAAGTGTGTGTAGCTCAGATTCAGAAAACTACCTGGTAGATTCCACAAGCACAGGAAGGACATGGACTTGTTGGAGAGAGTCCAGAGGAGGCCACCAAGATGATCAGAGGGATGGAGCAGCTCTGCTGGGAGGAAAGGCTGAGAGAGTTGGGAACTTGGAAAAGAGAAGGCTTTGGGGTGACCCAACCTGCAAGAATGATGGAGAGACACTACCTACAAGGGCCTGGAGTGACAGGATGAGGGGAATGGCTTCAAACTGAGAGAGAGTAGGGTTAGATGAGATATTAGAAAAATATTCTTCCCGCTGAGGGTGGTGAGGCCCTGGCACAGGTTGCCCAGAGAAGCTGTGACTGCTCTATCCCTGGAAGTGTCCTAGTTCAGGTTGGATGGGGCTTGGAGCGACCTGGGCTAGTGGAAAGTGTCCCTGCCCGTGGTAGGGGGTTGGAAATGGCTGATCTTTAAGGTCCCTTCCTACCCAAGCCAGTCAATGATGCTTTAATTTACAGTGCTTTCAGGCAGCCTGTTTGGTCCTCAAACTTGAGCTTCTCTAACTGGTTTTTCAATTGTTTTTTTTCCCATTTTGTAACAATCATGTAGTGCCATCACTTCTCTCTTTCTCCTTCAGATCAGTAGTAGTTTCACTTCGTCTCCTTCCAAAACTCTTTGGTACTTTTCAACAATTTGGGAGCAGCTACGACACACATTGGATCACGATGTAAGTAGTGATGGCACTGAGGGGGCTGCAGAACTTGTCCCTTCAGTGTGGTCCAGACATCGCTAACCTGAGGTTCTCACCTCACTGCTGTCTGGCCTGGTTTGTCTCATCACTGAGGCCCAGATTTCTTCATAATACAACTTATTTCTTTATAGTACAACTACTGTTGTAACTGATTTAGAGACTGATTTATATTTAAAAAAGAAACCCAACCTTTAAATCCCAAAGGACTTGCAGCAAGTACTAGAAAACCACCAGTGACACATGGTAAAAGGTATTAATAACTTGGTGTTTCATCATTCTGTTCTGAGTCTGTCTCAAGTGCTTCTCAGGAACCAAAAATTTCATTTATAAGAAAACCTTTGACATTTGAAGGTACATAGTACAGCATTCTTTACTAGAACAAGCTGTAACTGGCTGGTCTAAGTGTAGAGAATGGACTGATGGAACTTCTGGCAAAGATGGCAGTGATTATCAGCAATTTTTCTTGGCCTTTTTGACATGGCATTTAAATACACACCCAGCTCTGAGTTTTGGCTTAGACTTTTTCTCAATTAGGGCCTTTAAGAACAGTTTTTGTAGTCTCAAAAGGGAGTGTTCTGTCAGTCCTATGCCTGAAAATAACAACATTAGGAAACCTTATGGATTGCAGGGAAGAAGAGAGGACTGTACTGGAAAATACTCCAGAGTTTGTGGTAGATGGAAAACGGGGTGTTTACTTTGGGTTTGTGTGTGTGCTGTTTTCCTGTAATAACTGTCTGCTTTCTGTGGCTCTTCTGATGTTTTTAAGCAAACCATAATTCTTTCTGCCCTTTAAATTGACACAGGTGGGCAGAAAAGGAACTGAATATGATGAAACTTTTCTTTGATAACTTGGTACACTACATTCAGGCAGTCAGGGAAGGACGGCACAAACACGCACTGTGAGTACAAACCCACTTGGAGGATTTAATGTTTTATGCTTTTTAACATTTCTGCTTTCTTCTGTTGCTTCTGATGTCTTCTTAGAAGTAAATATTTTCTATAGGGACATTGCATGCTTAGGGAGACAAAGATCTGTAAAAACAGCAATATTGTAAATACTCCTTTTCCTTAAAAGAAACCTCAGTAACTCTCATGTAATTTTTGTTAAACGTCATGTTGAATATTTGTGTACAAATAAAACATGAAGGTTTAGATATTCAAATCAATTTGAAGTGATTTCATGTAATAGAATTAGTCAAGTATTTTAGTGTTCAGCCTGTTATTAACTTTTGCATTCTTATTTTCTGTTTAACAGAGTCACCTGTACTTTCTAATCTGTGTGATTTAAATTAGGTGTATATAAACAGACAATACAATTTGTTGCTCCCCCATCCCAGAGGAACAGACTGTTCATGTTTTGACAGATGTCAAAGTCAATATGGGCATCCACATTTGAAAAATATTGCTATTTATGGGTCCAGTTTGACTTCTTCTTACCCTTTTATGTTAGAGATTGCTCTAGTGAGGAATTACTTAGAAAGCTGCTTGAAAATGGGATGAATTGCTTTAAATTCTGGCAAAATGATACATTATTCTGCTCCTTTGACCATATAAATAGAAATAGAGTTAATATTTTTGTATAAGCTCTGAAAATATTTTTATAAAGAATATGTATCAGCTGGAATTGGAAGTTCAGTGTAGAAATACCTGCATTTTACAAGGTAGGGAAAAATAACGTAGATCCTGCGAGGTGACAAAATGATGCACTTTAAACTAGAAGTTCAGAAGGAAACTTATAAGAAACAATTATTTAAAGGCAAGAGGCACATATATGAGTGGGGGAAAAAGCTATGGCGATAAACCATTAAATAAACTTCCATTTTTATCCAAATTTCCATTTAGATACAGCCACAGTGCAGAGGTTCAGGTTCGTCTTCAGTTCCTGACGTGTGTGTTTTCCACTCTGGGATCACCAGATCATTTCAGTGAGTATTTGGGATTGCTTTACCTCAGAAACACCTCAGAGTGAGGCAGAAATAGCTCTTAATAATCAGTGTTAGCTTAATCTGATACTGTCTCAAAAGAAATAAGATTTTTTTCATGAAACCACGGAACCAACACTGGAATTCAGGTTCTGTTGCAGTTCTTAGAGAAGAAATTTTCATGTTCTCTGTGCTTCAGTTTTTCTAAATATTAGGATTTAGTAATAACTAAATGAAGATGATATGTTGTATGCTTATGGGCTTTGGTTCCTGGCCATAATGTTCCTAGAGATCTCCTGGACTACTGTATTCCAAAAAGGAATAATACTTTATATTTTAATACTGTCAAAAATTGGTTTGCACCTTTTACAATTGAAGCTTACAGGAGAATGTATTGGGGTATTCTCATTGTAGGTAGTCAAAGTTGGCATCCACTGCATGGCTTGTCCCTCTGGTCACTAAAGTACAGGAAGGAATAAGAATACCTGTGGCCAAAAGAAAAGAAATTGTCACCCCACATTTGCTCTTGTTGATCAGATAGCCACAATTCTTTTTAAAATAGCTTGTTCAGATCACAAAGAAAATAAACCTACTGTTCTCTTCAAAGGGGAAGCAATGAAATAGTTACAGAAATCCTGTTTTCAGCCCAGTCCCAATACCCAGCTCAGAGCTGGGATCTGAGTTGTGCCCAGTAATCACCCGTGAACTGCACCAACCTGGTGCTCGGTGTGAGATCCCAGCTCAGATTGTCCTGATAAAAACTATTCTGATTTTTCCATGTTTTATGGAATATTTGGTGCTGTTTGATGTGATAAAGGGAGTAGTTACAAATGCTTCCCTGACTGCAGGGTTGAGTTTAGAGCAAGTGGACATCCTGTGGCACTGCTTGGTGGAAGATTCGGAATGTTACGACGATGCACTACACTGGTTCTTGAATCAAGTCCGGAGTAAAGACCAGCATGCCATGGGTATGGAGACTTACAAGCATCTTTTTTTGGAAAAGGTATGTAGGGAGTTCATTGCAACCTTACAGTTCCAGTAAAAGTGTTTCCTTCCGTGTCAACACTGTTTAATGCGTTGAAAGTTGTTTCTGTGCCTCCATTTTTGGGATGGGCCTATAAATCTCATCGGTACATCCACTGAAGACACAAACATGCAGCACTAGAGCTTTTTGCAAGGGGTCCCATCGATCCTTTTCAAGAGATGACATTGCAAAATGGATGGATTGTGCAATAATTAATGTAGTCTGGTTCTTTCTCAAGGTTACACAGGCTTTTTTTGGTTTTGGACATGTATGAGTCACGTCGTGTATTTTAACAAATTATCCTGCTTTGATAAGTTAAGCAGCTAATGTTAAAATAATTTTTCTTCCCTGTGCATTGTTATAGTTCAAATCAGTGGTGAAGAGTCTTGTTTAAGCCAAGTATGGTTGATTTTTTTTGCCTTGTATCTAAAAATTCAGAGCGTGATCTTCGACAAGAATAAATTCTAATTGATCTGTGTTCCAATACAATTAGTAATAACAACCATGTTTTTCTGTGCTAATGAAATAAATACCCATCCCATCACTGAATTTCTTTTCCATACTCAAGTGCTTTCATTTTCTTCAGATGCCACAATTGAAACCTGAAACTATAAGTATGACTGGCCTCAACCTCTTCCAGCATCTGTGTAACTTGGCTCGGTTGGCCACCAGTGCGTACGATGGGGGCTCAAACTCCGAGGTAAGCCTGGATCTGTGCTCCTGGATTTCTCCTCTCTGAGGGAAGGGCAGGGTTAAATTACTCACCTGCACTGGCAGATTGAGATTATACTGGCTGGAATATTGTGTAGTGGCTGCAGGTTGTAATGCCACAGCCCACAGGGGTGGGGTCTGTGTAGGTTACAGCCTTCAGGAGCTCCAAACTTCCTGAAGTGGGACAGTGAAATGGAAATAAAAGATCAGCAATCCTGAACTGGCACGTGTGGATTTTGTCTCTAGTGGCACAAAGAAAGTGATACCTGTTGCCTGCATCTCTTTGTGCAGTTTATCACATTCTTACCATAACTGAACTGTATCCACTCTTTTATTGGGTTTGTAACATTTGCTTTTCTGATTCAGAAGATTCAGATGACATTCTATTAGTCATGCTAAATTCTGACTAGAAATCCGTTGTAAATTATGTCTCAGTTTCTATGATGTGATCTGCAAGTTTTTCTGCTGTGTTTTTTTATACAGAGAAACTGTCTCAGAAATAAAATGCAAAATACTTTTCTCTGAAGTGATTTGGGGCAATTTTTTTTTCTTGCAATGAACACCAATTATAGTTGTGGTTTTAAGGCTTCGTTTCAAAGTATTGCAGTTTCTCAAAAACGCAAATTCACTGTTTAGAATTTTAACCGGTTCTCTTCATGCTTCAAACTTTGAAAATGTTTGTGGGAAACTTAGGATTTTATAGTAATTGATGTGTGCAGGGGAAAAACTGAGATATTCTTAGTAAATGAGTGAAGAGGCAAATAAAATGTCTCAGATGAGAAAAGCATCACTCCCAGTGAGATAGTGAGGCAATGTTTTGCTTCTGTGTTTGTTTTCTTCTGTCCAGTTGTGTGGCATGGACCAGTTCTGGGGCATTGCTTTAAGGGCCCAGTCTGGGGATGTCAGCAGAGCAGCCATCCAGTACATCAACTCTTATTATATCAACGGTAGGAATTCTCATCTTCAGTTTTGTTTTTTGTTTCAAATGTTTTAAGGAATATCTGGCTTTATCCTCTTTTTCTTGTCAGTATTAAAATGTGTGGTCCCAAAATTGTGTCTGTAATTTCCTTTAATTGATCTTCTAGGTAAAACTGGTCTGGAGAAGGAACAGGAATTTATTAGCAAGTGTATGGAGAGTCTGATGATTGCTTCCAGTAACCTGGAGCAAGATTCTCATTCAAGTCTGACCATTATTGAAAGAGGGCTCTTAATGCTGAAGACACACCTGGAGGCCTTTAGGAGGAGGTAAAAAGCTCTGTTGATACATTTGGATGCAGAATTTATCTCTGTTCCTCTTGCCATAATGATGAATGAGTTATGAGTTGTTATTAATTTAAAGAATAGTTTCTTTGTTTAAAGACACGGGATAATTGTAAAAGGTGTAATATAGAAGGTTTTAACAGTTACCAGAGTTTGGCCCATGTCTTGTGTAAATGTGTGGCTGTGGTTCATGTTTCCCTATCCCTCACCAAAGAAAATTCTTTAAAGTTATTTTGGTTTTATTTGAAAAGTAATGAAAATGTCAATAACTTCCTCTTATTTTGAAGAAAAAACCCCAACAAGGCGCAAGTTTTGTCTTTCCTCTCATTGCTTGTCAAACAGCTGTGTTGAATAGGTATGACAAAAATATGCTTTCCGTGTTTTTACCTGTTTAAGGTTTGCATATCACCTGAGGCAGTGGCAGATTGAAGGCACTGGGATCAGCAGTCACCTGAAAGCCCTGAGTGACAAACAGTCCCTACCTCTGAGAATTGTGTGTCAGCCAGCGGGGCTTCCCGACAAGGTGAGGAAAACCCCTTTGTACATCCCTGTTAAACTTGGCAATTCCCTTGTGCCCTTGGGAAAATAAACCCCATGTTCTCTTCCAGATGACGATAGAAATGTATCCCAGCGATCAGGTGGCTGATCTGAGAGCAGAAGTGACACACTGGTATGAAAATCTGCAGAAGGAGCAGATCAATCAGCAGGCTCAGCTCCAGGAATTCGGCCAGAGCTCCCGCAAAGGGGAATTCCCTGGTAAGCTGGAGGCTCCTGCCTGGAGATTTTGCCCTTGCAAGAACTTAAATGTGGTCTTTTTCTCCCCCAGATACCCTAAATAAGCAAGCATTATGATTTATTTTTCTCTGTAGTTCTGGTTAGCATCACCCTCCATTTTAATTAATAGTGTTGTTTCTTGTTTCAAATGTCTTTTATTTGAAATGGCAAAGAAAATGTAGAACTCTCTTAAACCTATCCAAGCTCTACATTCCAATAGATTTCACCCCACATTATTTTTCTTCCTGTTGTTTTAATTAATTAAGTTGTTTTCTGTAATTTGGAGGTTCTGTTGCACAGAACTTCATCAAGTTCTGTATTTCTATATATCTGATTCTGTATTTCATCAAATTTATACACTTCTGGCTCTGCCATTGATTCAGAACTTGAAGCCATAATTTAGATTAATAATTTATACCCTACATACATGTATTCCAGTCAGGGGTAAAATTTTCCTTACTCCTGCAATTGCTTTTTAATTTATGATCAAAAATGATCATTCATCCTGCTTTGACTCTCCTAATTTGGAACGTCACTTTGCTCCTCAGATGGTCATTGCTTGCTCTGTACAGTGAATATGCATCCTATTGTTGTTCCCTCTTAATGTGTCTGTGAGTGGAAATTCCTGCTTTTTATTCTTTAGGAGGAAGGCATTTCATAAATCCTGTTGATGGTATTGATTGATACTATAATTCTTACCAGTTATTGCTGTTCAAAGTGTTCTCTGAACTGTCTTCTCCTCAGTGTTTTCTTTCTTCTCACTATAGTTAACATGTAATGCATATTATCCAAAGAAACTCTATCCATGAACATGTTTTTCCAACACTACTGTTATTTGAAGCATAAACATGAATCAGACTTCCTTGTCATAGGGTAACAACTTTTAAGAAACATATTTTAATGAGACACACTGGCAGTAAACCAGACTGAATTTTGAACACCTTAATTACCTTCTTTGTAAAATCCTTTTCCAGCCACTCATGAGAAGCTGTTTCAGTGAACAAACTGTTTTATTTTCCATCAATATAACCACATAGCAGAATTCTAATTTTTGTCATCAGTGGGATTGTAAAAACACGTAGTGTTGGGAAAAGAACTTGTAAGAATAGAGGCTGGATTGTCTGCACCAAATGAAATTAAATTCCTAATCATGTAATTATTCAGATTTCTTGTTTGGTGTTGGGAGTTCTCTCAAGGATGTTCTCAGCTTTACCTCTCTTGTTGCAGGACATCTTTGGTTCCAACTGACTTTTTAAGTAGGTTTAATCATTGCTTCTTTTGCCTTTATCACAGGTGTGTGGTACAAAGGGGTTTTGTTGATGTTCACAGTCATTTTCCATTCCCATCCATGGCATGGTGTAATTTACTACAAAATATGGGAAGGAATGTTCAAATCTGTTTTGTGAACGCTTCTCACCACAAGGTTGGGTGACCTGTTACTGAAAAGGTTATTTCTGAGTACATGCAAGTAAATTTAGTTTAACATAATAAGTAGTTTTCTTAAGGAAGTTCCATTAAGGTTTTGCCTCATGTTATTTGCTGCTGAAGGATGTACTGTTCAAAATACAAAAATGGAACTGTGATTCCAGAATTTCACTGAAATAAGCTTTTCTCCCAGGTGGCCTCATGGGACCTGTGAGGATGATTTCATCTGGGCACGAACTGACAACTGACTACGATGAAAAAACGCTTCATGAATTGGGGTTTAAGGACATGCAGGTACTGCTGGTCCATAGATTGCAGTCCCTGGGATGTTGCTTTTGTGTAAATGTATAAAGGGCTGGGTGTGAGCAATATATGGGGTGATAACAGTGAGTGCAGCTACCCCATAATGCCTCGAGTGAAAGCAAAGCCAAACTTTCATCAGGGCTTGAAACGCTGAAAACGCTGCGAAGTAAAGATACGACAACAAGACAGCAATTTATCTTTCAGTTTTTAATGATGATCCTTTTGAAAACATTCCATGGCTTATGATAAAATTGCCTCTTTGCTCCTTTGTTGTTTCCCTGTGTCCCAGATGGTGTTTGTATCCCTGGGTGCACCCAGGAGGGAACGGAAAGGTGAAGGTGTTCAGCTCCCGGCGTCCTGCCTCCCTCCCCCTCAGAAGGACAACATTCCAATGCTTTTACTCCTGCAAGAACCTCATCTCACCACCCTTTTTGATTTGCTAGAGATGCTTGCCTCTTTTAAGCCTCCTTCTGGAGAAGTGGCTATGGAAGATAGTGAGGTAATTTAGAGTAATTTTATTAGAATAATTACCTTTAAGTCTTATGTAATTGGATCTGCTTTTCCTACCTAGACTTTTTTATGTACTCCATCCAGTGTTTGGATGTATTTTATTGTCTGTATATTCACAGTTCACATGTGGTACAATCATTATAATTTTTCTGATTTTCCTAACAGTATTGTCCTGATACATTTTAAATGTTCTAAATATTGTAGAAGCTAAACAAAAAGTAATTCTCAAGAAAGATTATTGATTGTTTAAGTGAGTGTGGTGACTCATAATGGGAATTGGCTTGAAGAAAGGTTTGCAAAGGTTCTATTGCAAAAACTCAGAGTTTGTCCTATATTCCATCCTTAGCTTGTGGGAAGTTATATATGTGGTATATTTGATCCAGTAGTTTGGTTTTAAGTTTTATTTGCACTCAAGTGTTTCAAAATATGTGATAGCACGTAACTTAGTTTCTTACAGGTTCAGTGAGTCTTGAACTATCATCTTCTAGTTATGCACTTAGATAGGAAACAGCTTCTTAATTGAGAATAAATACATTTTGGGACTTGGAAATGTTATTTTCTCAAAGAAGTTCCCATGCCAATGGTTGTTGTGTGGTTTGTCAGAGTGCAAGGTGTGAAGAGCTCCATCTCCACGCTGAAAACTTATCCAGGCGTGTCTGGGAACTGTTAATGCTCCTACCAACGTGCCCTAATATGTTGCAGGCATTCCAGAACATTTCAGATGAGCAGGTGAACAACATTTTACATGTTTATCTTTGTTACCCGTGGATGTTTTAGCATCTGGTGTTTTAGCTGAATTTCCCCCAAATGGGAATGTTAAATAGTAAATGTGTTAAGTGTGCCAGGACACAAGTAAACCCAGTAAACAAACCTAATAATTCTTATAAAATTTAGCTAAACAGAGGTGTCAGCTTAGCTCCCAAAGTTTGTTTTTATGATTTATCTGCAGCTTTGCTTTAACACTGGCTCTTGTGAGAGTGTTACTTTTGTACTCTCTCCTGTAAATTCCCAGCGTGGTTTGGTTGGAAGCCTCTTTGGTTTCTTGTCCTATAGATGAAAATTTGGCCTCTTTAAAAGTTGAAATCACATACAGATTTTAGATATTACAGCTCTTTATGCTCACATGCATCAAAATTTGGGTGGAAGTTCTAGTTAAAACTATTACATTTGCCTTCCTCTACTTTGAAATCACGTGAAAAACCCTCGGCCTGCATTTTTTAGATAGGTGAGCATTACATGTAATTGTTCTAATTGTCTTCTTTTTTTTATCTTTTAAGGGTAATGATGGCTTTAGCTGGAAGGATCTTTTGAGAATAAAAAGTGCCCATAAACTTCTGTATGCCCTGGAAATCATTGAAGCTTTGGGAAAGCCCAACAGGAGAATAAGACGTGAATCTACGGTGAGTTTCTTGCACGGAATATTTGTGTTCCTCTGAACCAAAGTATCTGTTGATGAGTTATTTTATAGTATTTTAGTTCTGATTTTACATTTATTTGTTCTTCTTTATCTTTAGGGGAGTTACAGTGATCTTTACCCAGACTCAGATGATTCAAGTGAAGATCAAATAGAAAATAGTAAAAACACGTGGAGCTGCAAGGTTTGATTTTTCTATCTTATTCTGTGGTATCTAATATGGTCTCTCAAGAAAAATCTAAGATGAAAACCCATTTAAAACATTATCTATCTTAGAGTTTTGGATCTCAAATTTAGGCATAACTTTTTAAAGTTTTCTCTGTGTTATCAGGCCTGTGAATTTGTAATAGTCATGGACAAACATTTAACTGTTCTCATAAAATATCCAGCTGAATAGCTTATCATTTATTTATTAATCTATAAAGCTTAGATGGGTATATAAATGAACTTCATGATATTTTTGTATCTGTTTTTTCTCACTTTGGTTCCACAATACACTTACAGTTTGTTGCTGCTGGAGGGCTCCAGCAGTTACTGGAAATTTTCAATTCTGGAATCTTAGAGCCTAAGGAACAGGAATCATGGACTGTGGTAGGTGCTCATTCACCCTTTTTCTCCAGAATAACAAAATTGCCATTAGTAAAGACTTTTATTACTTTGAGCCTTTGTTACAGTTACTTCCCTGTTGTAAATGGAATAGATAATTCTGTAATTGAACCACCGGAGTCTCTGCTATAGCATCTTTTTTTTGAATATTTTCTATTCCTGGAAGAGTTTACTTTAAAAAGTAAATTATAGTTCTGTTTTTTCTTAACTTTAAAAGCATCCTTTGTATTTTTCTATGTATTTTGTTTTGGTTTCATGGGGTTTGGTTTTTTTTCCATTCTTCAAATTGTAGAACATAAAATTGTAGATCATGGAATCTTAGAGGAAACAGACCTGGATTCCATCTTACAGTGATTGCAACTGCATTGGTAATACTATTAAAGAAGTCAGAAGTAGCCAAACAAGAGCAGAGTACTTTATTTTTGCCTTTTTTTCCTGCTTATTTTAGAGAAGGTAGTTATTTGGAAACTTTTTTACTATAGTCTGTGTTAAAAGCTGTGATCTGTTAATTATTTTTCCTTCTGGAGAGGCCTAGAAGTACCATTTTCCCTTGCTGACAGCATTGTGGCTGTGGTGTAATAAAGACACTTTTCAATAATGAACATGATTATTAGTCATTATTATATATCCTTTTCATTATTATTCTGTTACTAATTCGAGCTAAATTCAAGTTTATACCTTGCTTAAGCTTTCCTTCAAGCACTTCAGCAGGTACTGAATTATATGCAAAATAAATCCCTCAAAAATGAAAATTCCTTTTCCTTCTCCTTCCCAGTGGCAGCTGGACTGCCTTGCCTGCTTGCTGAAGCTCATCTGCCAGTTTGCAGTGGATCCCTCAGACCTGGACTTGGCTTACCATGATGTGTTTGCCTGGTCTGGAGTGGCAGAGAGTCACAGGAAGAGAACGTGGCCGGGCAAGTCCAGGAAGACCACGAGTGACCACGTGAAGGGCCTTCACATCCCCCGGCTGACAGAGGTGAGAGAGACACAGAGCTTGGGAACTTCAGCAGAAGTCCTTTGTTGTGTGGGGAGATAAAATAATGTAGTGGAAAAGTTACTCATTTTAATTGATATCCTGCTTGTTCTCCTCTAAAAAAGTATTTGAATTGCCTTAAACCTGGGCAAGCAAAAGGGTTTTTGGTGATTGGTGAGCACACAAATTGGGAACTCAGCATTCCAGGGCTTTGTCCCTGTTTTTTTAGGTTTTGTTTTCTAAATTGATTACTCTTTTACAACATGTACCTGTTACAACATGGTTATAGCATGAGATGTCCCCATCCTCGCTAAATCTGGTTTAGGAAACCCTAAAATAATTTATCAGGAATATCTGAGTGAGTATGTGGTGACCTTACCTAGAGCTGTAAACTTTCCTGCCAGATTCCTGCATGCTGATTTCCTAAAGCAGCCCAAGCATATGTAATATTTTGGCATCAGAGATACATTCACTGTAAATGGATTTTCTTGGGCACAGGAGCAGCTGTGATTCCAGAAAGTGTAGATGTGAACTGGGAGCTGGAGCCAAACTTCCCATTTGTCATTGTTCCACATGGAAAGACCTTTAACTGTTCTATAAGTATTGGCCATTTTTTGAGAAAACAAATCCCTACATCACCAAAGCTACTGTCAGACAGGGAAATTATCAAATGTGTTACATTTTTTAGCATTGGTGCTGTTGGTTTCTGTAGCTGGTTCTGAATTTTTAATTGTCAGTCGATTAATATTTCTGATGGCAATGGGGTTGATATTTAACGGGTATAAGATTTTCTTGAGGCTTGGATTTTAAAGTTCTGGGTAGCCTGTCAGGTTCTCTAAAGATGAATAATTTAAGTGAATGTGGAGTCAATAAAATGTGTTGATCACAGAGATGGGCAAAATTTACATGTCCAACCTCATCTCATGCCTGAGATTTTTAAAAGAAAGTGAGTAGTTTGTGCTTTAAAACAAAAATCCAGTGTTTTTACTAAAAGGATTGAATAAACGGTTGATTTTTCTGTTCAGTTGAATTGTCTTTCTTAGAGGAACAGCATGAAATTTTAGCATCTAGACCTAGTCAATGAAACACAGGATTTTAGATGGGCTTTAATAAAACCACTAAATTAAGTGTGGAGATGCTGTGATTTGTCTTTGGCTCTTCCTCCCTCTACACAGGTGGGTTTGTTTTAGATTCACACACTGTGTATAATTGTAAAAAAAAAATAAATTAAACAGATCAAAAAAAAAAAAAAGCTTGTTGTTATATTAACTTGTTTTTTTGTTTTTTTGTTTTTTTCTTTTGACTTCAATTTTTAAAGGTGTTTCTTGTACTTGTCCAGGGAACCAGTTTGATTCAGCGACTGATGTCAGTTGCTTATACATATGACAACTTGGCACCTAGGTACAATATCTTCTTATTTTTGTACTAAAGCTAATCAAGTGTGCACATTGTCAGCCCTGCTTTAGATAAAAAGAGCTCTTTTCACCTGTAGCCCCCATTAACTCAGCAGAACTTTAAAGTCTGGAGGAGTGGACTTGCTTTTCTTAGTCACCTCTTGTGGTTGTCCCGCCCTTGTAGGACTGGGAGAATTGACCCTCAGGGCATAAGGAATGGAGCAATAAACTGTCTGTGACATGCTCTCAGAAATTCTCATGCCAAAATGATTGATTTTCTTGTCTCCAGAGCAATTAGCATACTCAATTGCAAGTTGGTGTAAAGGAGAAATTGAAATAAATTCAGTTTTATGCTGCTCAGTCGTCCGCTGGTTTTGACTCATTTTTGCCATTCCTGCTGGAATTATTGCTTTAGTGAGAATGCAGGTACTGAAGGCAAAATTTGACCTGTCAGAGGTTTTGGTCCTGCTGCCTTTTTGTCCTGAGAAAAGCAATTCTGTGTAAGACTGGGTGGAGACAGACTGACTGATCTGGGGAGCTCAGGGTTTTGCTATGTTGCTGCTCTAGAATTACTTTAATCCAAGTCATGGATAATGTGTTTTACCATATTTTTGTAAGATCAATTCAGAGCATTTCCAGTCAGGTCTGACCTGTAGCTGAGTTGCAGGAATAATTTTAAGTATATAACCTTTTATTACAATTAATAAAAATGTAAGTAAATAGAAATATTTAGGGTTTACAGCTGTTTGTTCCAAATGTGGTTTCTTTATGAAGAGTACTGGGTTTCTTCTATATGAGTCAGTTCTTAGCTCTCTTTTTAGGATAAAATAAAGGGGTTGTGGGTATTTTTTCCTGATTGTTAATCTTGTAGCCAGTAAATCTTTAAGGGGGTGACTTGAAGATTTTTGTAGTTTAATTATTGAATACTGCAAGAAATGAATCCTTTTAAGAGTGACAGTTTAGTTTTCCTTTTAAGAGTGAAAGTGTAGTTTTCCTAGTGGTTCCTTAGGAGTAACTATGTTGTTATTTGTGTGTACTTGTATTTTTAAGTGCTGATCTGTTCTGTGATAAAGTTCAAATGGCTTTATCTTCTTCCTGTTCAGGGTGTTGAAAGCTCAGTCTGATCACAGATCGAGGCATGAAGGTTAGTGCTGCAAAACATGTCATGAACTTACAGTAGGGAAAACCTACTGATGAGAACAAGTTATGGTTTTGATTTATTCCTCCCATTAGAATGCTGTGAAACTGTGATAATCCAGGGAAATGTTCATATGAAGACATGATGCAAGTCATGAGCAAAGCATCAGCTCACTGTCTAATGTCACTGGTTAAGAACTAGAGGGGCAGGAAAGGATTGTGCCCTGAATTGGTAATATTTAATCTAATTTAATGGTCATCAGCAGTGCAGTGGTCAGTATTTAATAAGCATATTGGTAAAAATCTGCATTTAGGTGATACCTTATGTGCCAAAAAGGATTTAGTCTTGCACCTTAGTGTGAAATAAATGTCCTGTGTGCTGGAACTATGCAACTTTTCACCCCCAAAAGCCTGTCCTGTTGCTTACAGTGGCATTTCTCTCCTTTTCTTGCAGTCACTCATTATTCCATGTGGCTCCTGGTGAGCTGGGCCCACTGCTGCTCCCTGGTGAAATCCAGCCTGGCTGACAGTGACCACTTGCAGGACTGGCTCAAGAAACTCACCCTTCTCATTCCAGAGGTAAAGGAGAGGCCCTGGCATTCTTAATTAGTGCAATTAACTTTGGGTTTCAGCTGCCATTACAGTCAGGACATGTAGTTTCCTGCTAAAATAGGCAGGATCAGACTCAGTTACTTGCAGTCCTGTTTAGGATCAGTTTTAAGGTGACACATCTGTGGTTGGTTGCAAACCAGTTTCAAAACTCTCATCTTTGTTCTTGGCTTCTGTTGGAAGGTCATTTTTTCACTGTAATTTGTTGAAATTTCTGGGTGATACCACCTGACATAGATTAGCATAAATCTGCTTCCCCCATTATATTTTTTTACATTATTAATATATTTTTTGTATTACTTATTTTGCTGTACTTAGAATCACAAAATGAGGTGAACAAGAATTGACACAAAAATCTTCGTCATGACCAAACCTTGGCCTGACTTTAAGTAATTTTTTCTCATATAATCAAAGCTTGGAAAATGCATCAAGATATTCACACTACAAAATTTATGTATTTACTAATGATTGCTTAACGGTGCAAAATGAATTACCACATGATGTGATAATTCTTATCTCTTGCTTTATTATTTATTATTGCTTTATTACTCAAGCACAGGAAAAGCTTCCATGCTGACTCCATTTAAAATCCTTGGAAATGAGAGAGTTCAAACTTCCAAAGCTGGATTAGTGTTAGACTGTGGATATTTTTCTTAATAAAAGAAAAAATAAAGTAATTCTTCTACTGAAATTAAGCTAACCATATAGTTAGGAATGAGTAAGTCTAATTCCACATGCTCTTTATTTGTCTAGATGTGGTATTTTCTATTTTAGTCACTGGCTGCAATCTTTAAAATACATTTAAAATACATTATAAACACAGGGCACAGACAAATCAACTTTGTTAAATAGGATTGTATATTTTGCATTTTTCTGTAAGTAACTTAAATGTACATTATTTGTAACGCCTCTTCTTAGAAAGACACAATAACCTGATAGATATTATGAGAGGAACTTTGAAAGAAAAGCCAACAAAAGGAGAAATACTCCAACTAATGTGTGTAATCCTTTCATTCTGTTGTTTTCCCCACAGACTGCAGTTCGCCACGAGTCCTGCAACGGGTTGTACAAGTTGTCTCTGTCTGGGCTGGATGGGGGAGACTCCATCAACAGGTCCTTTCTCCTCCTGGCTGCATCAACCTTGTTAAAATTTCTCCCTGATGCTCAAGCTCTGAAACCAATTAGGGTAAGAATTTAAGAAATTACAATTTTTCTCATTCTCAAAAGGGATTAAAATTAGAGTTATACGTAATGTTGAAATCAGCCAGAGTTTCTCATGTTTTGTCCAGTCTAACACTGAATATTTTTGCAGTGGGTAGGATGAGGTCAACACTATTCTACAAATTTTTAACAGGTCTGGCAGATCATCCTGACAATTTCAAGAAAATTAAGAAGTATTGCAAAAGAAAAATAGAGCACACACTGTTGCTGTTGTAAAATACATTGTTCTTTTACTTACCTTAAATAGAGGCTTGAAGAAAGTAATATTCTTGTAGCAGTTCCCGTGTCCACTGTGGTTTTGTAATACAGTTATTTGGTCTGATGTGCTCCAGAACAAAAGCAATTTCTTTTCACAGATAGAGGATTATGAGGAAGAAACAGTGCTGAGACCAGGTTGTAAGGAATATTTCTGGCTGCTGTGCAAACTGATTGATAACATCCACGTCAAAGATGCAAGTCAGGTAGGTTTGTCTTTAAATTGCTTCTTTAAATTTGGGGTCTTCAGGCCACTTTTGCTTCAGTGTGAGACATTTTTACTGAAGATACAATGAACTGCTGTGAACAGGTCTTGGATCTTTCCCATCTCCAGGCTTTCCCTACTTTGGTGTGTGTTTAGGAGCTCTTGGAAGCTTCAGATGATGAACCTGTAGAGTCAAGAAGGGGGGATGGTTATAATGCACTTAGTTGAAGGTCACGCACATGGCAATACTGTAATTGTCTCTGAGATTCACTGTTGATAATTCCAATGCTAAAAAGGAGGAGCCAATCAAGTGTTTGACTAAAGCTGAAAGAGAAAAAAATTCAGTTAATAGCCACTTAGCACAGGTTAGAAATCAGAGCATGTTCGAAAACGAGTTTTAATTGTCCCTGTTTTGCTGTGTTCAATAACAGAATTTCATCCAAAAGCATAACCATAGTTTCAGACTAGGCTTATTCACTGCAGTTCACAAGGTACATGATTATTTCCCATTTATATTCCATTTTCTGTATTTTTCATCAGACAACACTGCTCGATTTAGATGCACTAGCGAGACACCTTGCTGACTGCATTCGGAGGTGAGCTTTGCTACAGTGATTCCACGTGGAATTTGCATTATATTTATTGTTAGTGGGGCAGAATTGTGACAGCTCTTCTCTCTCTGTGTGTCTGTGTAGCAGAGAAATCCTTGACCATCAGGATGGTAACATAGAAGATGATGGGCTCACGGGGCTGCTGCGCCTCGCAACGAGTGTCATTAAGCACAAACCCCCCTTTAAATTTTCTCGGGAAGGCCAGGTAAGAAAAGACCACTGAGAGATCAAACTGTTGTCATCATTTGTTACTACACACTCTTCTTTTTACCTTTTTTTTACATTACAAAGTGCATTGGGGAAGTGTTTTGTGCTGTGTCCAATGCAGTAGAACAGGATTGTGGAAGTAGATGCTTCCCTCTGAGCAAAGGCTGGTGAAAAACTATCCAGGAAAATCCACTGCCAAATCCATGCTTTGCTGGGCTTTTTCTTCACTACAGATTCCTTCTCTGACTAAGTAAACAGAATTGTTGCTGGGCAAATATTTTCCAACTTTACAGGTCACATTTTGTGTTTCATACATAATCACTGCCCATCTTACTCTGCTCTATGTTAAGGTGGTAGGAGTTTCCCTGCACACTGGAACAAGGTGTTTTATGGTTTATGGCCCCTTTTTTCCTTATCTTTTTTATATTTTACTTTTGTCTTTATTTTAATTATCTACATAGAAAGAAGGTACTGATGTTTAGACAGATCCATTTCCATTTTTTAGTGTATTATCTGGGATGGTAAATATAAATAACAGTAATATGTATTTATTATCCAAAGGCAGCTTTGCTTTGTGCATTTTATAGCTCAGTTAATATTCCAATCATGAAAGAGTACAAAGTATACCAGAAGTACACATGGTATTTGCTGTAAGAATAATTAGTGATCCATAAAACTCCAACAAGTAGTGATTAAGGTTATGTGCTGTCTTTCCACAGGAAAGATTAGTCTTAAAGTTGCTAAAAACACATATGTCTGGTATGTCAAATTAAATTATCAAATTAAATGTACTGAATAAATCAAGCATAACTTGTCATTCTTTTTCAATGGATGTGTTTCTCTTCAGGCTATAATATGGTTATAGTGCACTTTATGTGGAATGAGTTGTTGGAATTGGTAGTTCACAACTTGAATTCAGGTTGGCAAGTTCTGTATGATAGAGGCCTAGAAGGTCTTCAGACTAGAAGCTTGTAACTGTATGATTTATCTTTTAATGCATTCAAGCTGCTAAATGTGCCTATTTCCCTGTTTTACAGGAGTTTCTGAGGGACATCTTCAATCTGCTGTTCCTGCTGCCCAGTCTGAAGGACAGACAGCAGCCCAAGTGCAAATCCCACTCCTCCAGGGCTGCTGCCTATGACCTGCTGGTGGAAATGGTCAAGGGCTCCGTGGAGAACTACAGGCTGCTCCACAACTGGGTCATGGCACAGCACATGCAGTGTAAGGACCTTCGGTCACTCCAGCTGTGGAGTGTTGTGTGGAATTGCACTTCATATCCCCCATCCCTCAGGGCAGTGTCACAGAGCATCTTTCGCTCACCTAGACAAGCAGTGGATTTAATCCTATGTATAATTTTCAGTTCTGTTCTTAAATATGGTTAAATATGGGTTATTTAAGGTATGTGGCCCTGTTAAATGACACCAACACAAGGACGGCACGGTTAGAGTGGGTTTTACATGTTTCTTCAGCTTGTGCTGGATTTTACTGTTTTCCCTTTCTAACATGAAGAAACACAGGATGTTTATACCCAAAAATATATAAACAACACTGAGGTAGATGTTTTAGCTCTGAGCAGCACTGTCGTGTCTTCAGAGTCTCTGATATCATTGTAGTGACTTGATCTTGTACCCAGCACACAGAACTAACACAGTTTTGTTCTGCCTCTTGGCTTCCATGCTTCCTGTGCCTTGGAACCACAATTCCATGTATAACATTGAAATGACCAAAATCTGAAGTTATTTAATATTTCATTTTTGATTTGCAAATTCTCATTATGCATTTTTAGCTTGCCAGGTTTCCTTTCACATGCCCAGGTTAAATTCTTGTAACCTGAGGATTTGTAATGTATTACAATGTGTGGAATTGATTTAGTGCCTTACAGTGTGGGAAGCGAATGGGAAATTTGATCATAATAATGTTTTGTGTTCTGTTCTCAAATGCCTGGGGCCTTCCAGGGTGTCCTGTATTCAGCAGAAATGTTATGAAGGATATCTTTAATGAAAATACTGGATATTTCTCTTTGCTCTGGGCACGTTATCTGAGGTTATTGTATCTCTCCAGTGCAGTCAGTCATTTTTTACATCGGTATTTTCCTCCAGATCCCACTAATTCCTCAGCGTTGAAGTTTTCTTTAACATTTACCACAGCTGTTACCTTCTTCCAAATCTCTTCTCTAGATTGTTTGCTCCTTCCTGAGTTCTCCTGCACCATCTGCTCTGTGTTCCTGCTCCATATCCAGAATATCTCATTGCAGGGATGTTAATTTTATTACAACTGGCAGAGAGCTGTTCTCTCTTTGTGATGAGCAACCAACACAGGACTTGTGATCCCTCATTTGTTTAAAGGCTTGTTATTCCATTGGTGTGATCCAAAGAGTCTTAAAACTGGATTTTTCCACTTTGCTCACCTCTCTAATCTTAGTCTTTAAAAATCTTAGTCTTAGGCCTGTCTCTCCATTCTCCTTAGGAGAAACATTAAAGAAAATATTATAAATTTACATCCTGTCTTTGGTTTGAACATATTTTATTAACGGGCAGTTCATGCAGGCTCTGATATTACTGAGAGTTGGATTTAGTCCCCTCAGTTGTTCATAAAATTTCTTGCAGTGTTTTGGAGTTTTATTTTCTTTAAAGACCAATAAAACCATTCAGGTCAAAGGAGGGAAACAAGAAGCAGCTACTTTGCTTCCCAGGAAACTTAAGATCCTGTCTGGTGTTATGGTTGGAGCAAAAGCATCATCACAAGGTGGAATATAGAGAAAAATCACAGTCATTCAAAGAGGAAAGAATCAGTTTTACTTTGCTTAAAATAGAACATGAATATTGCAAGTTTGGTTTCAAGTTTCCCCATCTCTTCCTGAGGAAAGGCTGGTTTCTATAACAACAGCGAGGAATAAAGAAGATAGACAGGAATGAGCCTCAGATTCACCTTTCTAGTTAAGATCCATATGGAAGAAGGAAAACTTCTATTATGCAAATGAAGGCAGTCACTTTACAAAGTGCCAGGGTGGAGAAAATAAGATCTTCCTGAGAAATTCCTTGCCCAATTTCGGGATGCAGTTTGCTGCATTGAAGGAGGTGGAAGATACTCCCAGCTGTTCTCATGGAGTACAAAGAGCTCAAGTGATTTCTCTGCAATTACAGCTTGATGAGCTCTGAGCAGAGTGATGGAGGCTGAGCCCTCACTTCAGAAAAGGTGAATTAGGATGTTGTAATTTAGGGATTGCAGTTAAGGGAGGGAATCTTGTGTTATTCTGCCTTGCTAATGACCTTCTTCAGGAGGTTAAACATGGAGGGGAGCTTTGTTCTAACTGGCAGGTAACCCGAGGTCACACTGCTGAGATTTGTTGAAACAGGAGAATCAAAACTCTTTCCTTCCCTCCTTGAAGCTTCAGGGCTAATGATGGCTTTGATGCCAATGCCAAAAAGAAGAGCACAACTATTATTTGTTGTGCAACAGAACGTCTTGTGGGTCTGGTCTCTGCAGATGGGAGGATCTGCTCAGAGGATGCCGAAGAGTTTCCTGAATTTCTCTCTGGTAGCATGAATTGAGAAGAATCCTTAAGGAGCGTTTAATCTGTGACAGAATAATTAAGGATTTAAAATTTCAATCTTGAACCCACACAGCTTTTATGGATTGTACAGTGAATCCAGTCTGCTTTTTTGGAGTTTTTTTTTCTCTGTCTGAACATGCACTTCTGTAGAGGTACTGAATTATTTGGGGGACACAGTTTATGGAGAATGGTATCCTTGGGGATGAATAGCAAAGCTGGAGCACTGCAAGCTTTTGTGTCCAACTTTTGGCACATTAAGGAAGATAAACTCCAGTGAATTCCTTTGGACACTGGATTGGTTCCTCTCATTTAGTGCTTGTGTCATTAGTTGCCTCTGCAGCTCAAACAATTAATTCCCCACTCCATTCTCCTGTGTGGGATGCTGGAAGGAGAAGCCTGACAGTGTCTGGGAGCAGCACTAATCACTTACAAATGGTTCGTCTAGTCTGGTTCTCATCTTGACTGGCAGATGAGGAGAACATTCCCATTTTCTGATTTCTTGGCTTATTAACAGTGTCTGTCAGACTTGCCGAGCTTGTCTGGTGCCTTCCTGTGTCAGGAATACATTGCTGTGTCTGGTAGGAAATGCAGAGGAATATAAAACTTACAGCAAAAGCAAATGTCCTTTTCAATCTGATTCGCTTCTTGATGTGCTTTGGAAAACACAGCAAATCTTTGCAGCAGAAAGTGATTTTCCTGAAGCTCCTCAAGTGCATTTTCCTAAAGATCAGGCACGGTCTGGCTTGTGCCTGTAAATGTACAGTGCATAACCAGGGCACATTTTATTAGTGTGAACATAAAGCTTTAAATTGCACTTCTGTTTGTGTAAATTGCCCTTTGAATTGCTTTTTGTTTTCCTGCTTGTGATGTTGCAGCTTCCCATGCCCCCTACAAATGGGATTATTGGCCACACGACGATGTTCGTGCCGAGTGTCGGTTTGTGGGTTTAACCAATCTTGGAGCAACGTGTTACTTGGCCTCCACCATCCAGCAGCTCTACATGATTCCAGAGGCCAGACAAGCAATTTTCACTGCAAAGGTACCTGTGGGGCTCCTGTGTTCCTTGGGTGGATTGATGGTGTCTAAAGTGAACAGGTTTTCTTCTTAAATATAGTTGTAATGTGGTATTTTCTTAAGGTGACATTGAAATAAAACATGTTCTCAAACTCATTTTTTCTGTTGCTCTCATCTAGATTGATTCAGGTTTGGGTTTGTGTGGATTGGCTGTTTCTGAACTCCCAATTTGTCATTTTCTTAGAACAAATGTCATTCTTCTTGAATGTTTATAAATGAATATGTGTCTTGTGCCACCAGAAGTACAGCAGGTCCTGTAAATTACTATACATTGGTTAACTTCTAGAAATATAATATTATCACTTTTAGTTATTTATTGCAAAGAGAAGGCTTCATTTTGGTCCCTCACATATACAATGTGAGAAATATAAAGTTTAATATTGACCAAAAAAGGTGTAAAATAAATCTAAAAAATATAAGTTTAGACTAGTAGACTGTGTGTTCTTGTACACAATCATTTTTCTTAATTGCCCATAATAAAGTGGTTGGGTTTTTTATTTGGTTCTTACATCTTTTAATGTCTATTTTTGAAAAGTTAAAAGTAAAAAGATGAAGTCTTCTTTCATTAATTTCTTTCAGTATTCAGAAGATATGAAACACAAGACCACCCTCCTAGAACTCCAGAAAATGTTTACATACTTAATGGTAGGTATGGAAGAGAGTATTTTAAAGATTATTCTGTTGAAATGAAGCATTAAAAAGCAGCTAAAATTTGGGATTCCAGAATCAAACACAATAAAGGCAGTTCACAGGTGTTCCCTGCTGGAAAAACAGTGAAACAAGTCTGAAATAATGAAAAAAGACAACTGAGGAGAGAGCTGAGTGTCTTGACAGTGGCTTTTGTGTAAGAAATTCATAACCACTTTGAAGACAAGTAGGGGAAAGGAATTTTGACACGTAATGCCTGCCATGAATCATAGAAAAAATTAAATCCAGGTATTTACATAAGCAGAAAATAATAAGGAACATAAATCCTACAGAGATTTAGCATTTTTTACATCTTAAAGAAAGACTGTATTCCAAACCAGACAGTATTTACAGGAAGTACTGTCTTGCTACACATCCTGAAAAGTATGTATATATAAAAGTATGTATATATAAAAGTATGTATATATAAAAGTTCCTTGTGCTGTAGATTGTTGTGCATTCCCAGTGTGCAAGGCAGTGGAAAAGGGATTCTAAAGAATTGCTTTATACTGCAGATTCTTTTCTCTGGCTAAACACATCCAGTTGGGAATGAGCTGATAACACAGAGGTGTCTGAATGAGGATTGAGCCCTTGGCAAGATTTAAGTCAGCAATGTCCAGAAATACATAAATACAAGCTGATATTCCTCATGTTTTGTATCTGAAGAGATATGCAGCAACTGGATATGTCACTTCTTCAGCCAAGGAGTTTTATTTTAATGATTCATTTTAATGTCCTTTAAGTATTATTTAATACTTTTCTCCCAAGGATATTTTAGTAACATAATAATAATGATCATCGGTTAAAAATTGGTTTGCTTTTCACAGGAGCATTTAGCACCTAAACAACTGTATGGAGAGCATATGGAGATATTGTGTGTAAAATATGTTCTTTTCTAAACAGATATGTCTGTGTAACTTCAAATTAAAAGGATTTGGGTTGATTTGGTTTTGCTTGATATTTTTACCTCAAGGAAAGTGAATGTAAGGCATACAATCCAAGGCCTTTCTGTAAAACCTATACCATGGATAAGCAGCCCCTGAACACTGGGGAGCAGAAGGATATGACCGAATTCTTCACTGACCTGATCACAAAAATAGAAGAAATGTCTCCAGAACTGGTGAGTTATTAAGAGGGAGCAAAAGGGAGCTTGAAAACTTACAGATTTGCTCAAAATTCCTTGACAGAATTTATTAATTCATTCACAGAAAAATACAGTGAAAAGTTTGTTTGGAGGTGTTATCACAAACAATGTTGTTTCTTTGGTAAGTGTCCCTTCTCTGGCCTCAGCTTTTAAAAACTATTTTTTCCTAACTTGTCCAAACAGTTATTTCATTGCTTTTCTCTTCCACTGCTGTGATTTAGGACTGTGAGCACGTCAGTCAGACAGCAGAGGAGTTCTACACTGTAAGGTGCCAGGTGGCAGATATGAAGAATATTTATGTGAGTAATGCCAGGCTGAGATGTGTCCACAGATCACAGCCATAAATTAGAAATGTCAAGCCTAAATACTGCCCCACACACTGTTGAATATGTTGATGCTTTCTGTATCTGCTCTCAAATTTTGGCTTGTTTCTAGGTTGATATTATGAGGTAATTTGGTTTCAATGCAACGTGCCCTCAGCTGGGGCCATTTGGCATTGACTAAACACTGTGTTACAGTCAATAATCACTGCTTGTTTCTGTGTTTTAAACAGGCTGTGGCCATTTTTATGTGAGAACTATAAATGTTAAAAGATTCAACATATACCAGTACAATTGCTTATTAAGTAAATTTAAAGCCTACACCAGCACAATTCTACATTTTTAACTTTTTAAACAACCATTAATCCCCACATTTGGAATTTGAATTTAAAGGACTTGAACTCTTTGAGACAGCTTAGAATACTGAGTCTGAATTGGTTCCTTAATTCTGTGTGTGGGTTAGAAAGTGGTTTTCCTGTCAGACTCTTCCCTTAGTTCAGGTGTGTGCTCTGTCTTGCAAACCTTTTGGTGCCTTTGACCAAATGGAAATGTTAATTAAACTTACTTTAAGATTGAATGGGAGGGGCTTGGAAAGCAGGCCAGAGATAATAAAGATCCAAAATAAATGTAAACTCCTTTTTTGTTTATTATATGTAGGAATCTCTTGATGAAGTAACTATTAAGGATACTTTGGAAGGTGACAACATGTACACGTGTTCTCACTGTGGGAAGAAAGTGAGGGCTGAAAAAAGGTATGATTAAAAATAAATAAACATTCCTAAGGGATCTTTTTAGTGAATTGCTGAAATTGCTGTTGGAATAAGAGTAATGCTTAAGGTGAAACAGGGCTGCTGTTTCATTTTCTGCTGTGTAATCCTGTAGGAATGTGGTCCCTGTGCTAATCAGAACAGAACCAGGAGTTCAAATTCCAAAAGAAAGGATCTAAGGTATCTTAGCAAAAGATTACACCCAGACAGGAAAATGTTCATGACCTTTTTTAATTAAAAAAAAAAAGTAGAAATTACTACTTTTTTGAAACATTAGTTCTTCTGTTTTTAAAATATTAAATTCTTGCAGAGGTTGTTCAGTACTTGGGTTGCTCATTATGCAGGATAATTGCTTGAGTTTTATAAATCACCTCAAGTTGCTTAATTAAAATTAGCTTTAAAAATGTTTCTATGTCTGCTGATAAAGTAAATTAAAATTTTATGTTGTCTGAATAAACTACTGAATTTCTTCTTTAGAGTTGGAAAACGTCCTAGTTTCTTTTTTAAATTACATGGGTAAAAGACTAAGTTGAAAATCATTATTATAAAGCTGATGAGATTTAATGCAAGAGATGCTCTGCCTTGAAACTTTTATTTTAGAAGATGTATTTTAACTCCCTGCACTTCGGGGACTTCACTGCTAAATTCATTCATGGGTCATTTTTAGAAAATTGTTGTTCATGAGTAAATTTGACAGCTCTTCCCAAGTACAGTGAGAGCCTAAATTGAATTTTTCAAAGAGCTAAATTTGACCTTTCTGCTGCCCGTTAGTCTGCCCTGCTCTGGGCCATTGTGAGAGCTGATTTTTATATTTATGTGACACATTTTTATTTATTTATTTATTTAGCAGCAGATCTCAAATATTCTAGTTGAAATAAAGGCTTAAAATCTCTATGAAAATGCACTTCACCCTGCTAAGCTTTTGTAATTCATGATTATTTCTGCTCCTTCAGGGCATGTTTTAAGAAACTACCTCGTATCTTAAGCTTCAACACCATGAGATACACATTTAATATGGTGACCATGATGAAGGAGAAAGTCAACACACACTTTTCATTCCCTTTACGTTTGGATATGACTCCTTACACTGAAGATTTCCTCATGGGAAAAAATGACAGGAAGGAAGGTATGGATTCAACAAGCTTTGTCCCTTTTATCTGGGAATAACTTTCTGTAGAACGGAAGCAAACAATGGTTTTCTTTTTAAGGGGATAAAATCAATATTCTCAAAGTCACACAATTGTATTTCATATAAGAAAAATGGCCAGTTATTTTTGGTTTCATTTACTGTTCAATTTGAATTTGTGTTTAAAATATGAGAGAAATTGCAAATAGTTGCATGCAGTTTGAAGTTGGGGTGTTTAGGAAATAACCAATTAAATATTGTGTCGTATTATTTCAGGTTTTAAGGAAGATGGTGGATATTTGAAAGAAACTGAAAGTTATGAGTATGATCTGATTGGTGTCACAGTTCACACAGGAACAGCAGATGGGGGGCACTACTACAGCTTTATCAGGGATATAGTCAATCCCCATGCCTACAAAAACAACAAATGGTGAGCTCTGCATTTTGTGATTCCTCACTTTAAAATTGGCTCTGTCAGATGTTCTGCCTTGACACTTACATAGGGGATATGTGCTGTAGGTTCCTCTGGAAATTCGATAAGTGTAAGTGTATTAATTTATTACCATTTATTATAGATCAATTTGCTGGAGCTGGGATAGTTGTGGAGTGCCTTGGACACAGGGGTGGCCTCACATCACAGCCAGGGCCTCTTCCTGATGGGCCCAGACTTTAATCCATTCCAGTACAGAAAAACAGGAAGATTATCCTTTATAAAATAATCTGCTTGGATCCAGCTACGTTTATGAATGTAGAATTCAGGAAAGGGAAGAGATGTGGCCATGGACAGGAGGAGGGTTTTGCCAGGGAACACCCTCCACTTGTAATTTCTGGATGTGACATTTCCATTGCTCACTCAGGCCCTGGAATAGGAAATTCCTCTATTCCTGTTCTCTAGAATAGCAGGAATATTTTACCACTTTCTCTCATTTTATTGGAGGGAAATCACTTCTGGGCTCAGTGCCATGATCCCAGCAAGACATTAGGCATTAATGGGAATACTTGGAGGAATCACTTGAGGAGCTCCTGAGGTTTTATTTGCCCTCAGGGATGAGCAGCAGTTGATTCACCGCTCCCTGTTCCACAGGTACCTTTTTAATGATGCTGAAGTCAAACCCTTTGATTCTGCCCAGCTTGCTTCAGAGTGTTTTGGTGGAGAAATGACTGTAAGTTATTTTATGTGTTATAAAGTTATGACTTGAATTTTTATTATGTCCAACTGCTTAAAATATCTGTTCCAATGTGTTACAATCCAGGTATTTTTATGGGGTTTTAAAGGAAAAATATATACTCCTGTATAAGTAATAATATAAGTATTACAGTAGTATAATATTACTATATTAGTAGTAATTAGTATATTAGTAGTATTACTATAAGTAGTGTAAGTATTACTAATAGTACATATATTACATAGTACATATAGTACATATACAGGACATATAATAATACTTATAATACACAGTAGTATAAGTATTACTAATGAAGCAAAGTTAATTAGTGAAGTCTCTCCAATTAAGAGGTATTTCTTTACTATATCTGGGTTTTATCATACTATTTATGTAGTTATAAAAAAGTAAGTATACAGCTAATTTGGGAATTCACTTCACTTGAATGGCTGCTTTGCTCAGACCGTGGATGAAAGGAATAATTACTTCAAGCTTATGCCTAGTGTGGAAAAACAGGGCTTTTGGATCTTTGTGCCCTGTGTCACATCAGTTGGAATATTTTTACACAGTGTTAATAGCAATAACTCTATAACACTCAAATGTTCTCGGGTTATGCTTGAATTGATCATTATTTATAACTGTATATCATGATAGAAACCACGTAATGAATAACACAGTATCTTAGTAAAGCAGTTCTGTGCATAAGAAAACTTCTTGTCTGACAAAGGCAATTTGCAGAAAGAAATCAAGAAGTTATTTAGTTGGTAAAAGGATAAAATACCTTTCAGTGCCTGAGAAGCTGAGAGGTGTCAGGGAGATGGATGAGACAGGAAATTGCTTGGGATGTAGGTCACAGTATGGCAGAGCAGCTTTGAAAAATCAGGGTAGGGCACTGGAGAAGGAAAAAAGAAACAAGACTGCTTTGAGAAAGAAAGAATTGTCAGAAGCTTCTCTGCAAATGTCATGAAATAGTTCACATTTCTCACAAATAAAAAACCCCTTGTAATTAATGGTTTTCCTTTCTTCCTGACAGACAAAAACTTACGATTCTGTTACTGATAAATTTATGGACTTCTCCTTTGAAAAGGTATTTCTCTTCCAAACACTTGTCATGTGATTGTGTTTCTGATTGCCTGATTTATCTCTCAAAGCAAAAATGATAGAGCTGTTTTTCTCTCCAAGACACACAGTGCTTACATGCTGTTTTATAAACGGATGGAGCCAGAGGAGGAAAATGGCAGAGACTACAAATTTGATGTTTCATCAGAATTGCTGGAGGTACAAGTTGATTTGTTTTAACACCAATTTGAAAATCCCAAACACATCAGAAACTTGAATAAACATGGGAAAGGAAAAATAATGTAAATCTCTACGATGACAGTCTTTTCACTGTCTTCCTTAGGACAATGTCATGGGATAGGAAAGAAATTAGGATTTAGATTTTTTTTCTCATTTTATCCTGAATATATCCCTTTTTATCAGCTGGATAAAAAGGGATATATTCAGGATAAAAGTTCAGGGTTATATTCAGGAGCAGTATCCCTGCTCCCTCTGGCCAAAAGTATTGCTTTAGAATCTGCCACATTTCAGGTTCTTAACTTAAAAAGACTCTTCATCCCTGGCCAGCAAATCACATCGTGCTTTTTATCCTTCTCAGTCTTAAAAATATTAATAGATTTTATCAGAGTTGAACTTTTAAACTGTTTTTATGTGAAAAGCACTATGAACAGATTTGGTCACAAAAAGCACTTTGGAGAGAAGGGACAGAAGGACCTGACATGAAATCCTGTTCTGGTTAATGAGGAAGAGTCAAATCTTACTCTTCAGGAATTATTGGGAGGGCACAGATCTCATCAAGGGTTTGACTTCAGTTGTGGTTGAACTGTGGTTCTTTTTCAACATGTTGGACCAGTTCTCCAAATTTCAGCCTAAAACTCTGAATAAAAGTTGTAAAAATGAGGTCACAAAGAGGAGAAGCTTTGAAGCTCTGCTCTGCAGTCACATGACAGGCAAAACTAATATTCACTGTAGTGTGAGTAAAACAACTTTGTGCCAAGCTTTTAAAATAAAGAAAATGTTTCCAAAAATAATTTTTCACAAGGAAAAAAAAATTTGTTTTTTTTTAAGCCATGGCAAGCATTTAAATATTCTTAAAATCATACTTAAGTAGTGAAATAAACTGCTTTCTTGTATCTGATGTTAGCATTTTTTCTTCAGTGGATATGGCATGATAACATGCAGTTTCTTCAAGACAAGAACATTTTTGAGCATACATATTTTGGGTAAGTTTTTCTTTAAAAATGTAATATTAATGCTTCTTTTCTTCTTGCAGATTTTCATTATTTATTTTAATTAACAAATCAAATTACTGACTCTAGGTTTATGTGGCAGTTGTGTAGTAGCATCCCAAGCACACTACCAGATCCAAAAGCGGTTTCTCTGATGACAGCAAAGGTAAGGATTCCCAAACTGTATCATCTCATATATTAACCTTTCCCTTGTTTGCATTTTAATCCCTGCATTCTAAATTAATGGTGCAATTTTTTTTTCCAGTTAAGCACTTCCTTTGTACTAGAGACATTTATTCATTCAAAGGAAAAGGTATTTTATTTACTTGTAAATTCTTATTAAGTAGCTGCATGAATAGAGAGTGAAAAGTATTTCTTACTTTCCATTTTAGAAGTGTGATTTTTGAGCTGTCACAAGTAGCATAGACAATGCAAATTAATATTTAAAGAGTCATTAATGTCATTTAACACATTTATAGTGAGCACTGCACAATGCAATAAAATGTATGTGTAAAAATGTATGTATTTTTCTATCGGTGCAATGTATTACTAATTTATAAAACATTTATTGTCTATATTCTTAAGATTTGGTGTTCTGCCTAACCATTTAGAAATGTTTTAAGATGAAGTTGAAATGTATTATTTTAAGTTATAGTTTTTTTCTGTATTTCTTTTTGCAGCCCACAATGCTTCAGTGGATTGAACTGTTAACAAAACAGTTTAATAACAGTCAGGCAGCTTGTGAAGTAAGTGACTTAGGAACTCAGCAAAGTACAAACCAACTTTCTATATATTGTTTAACTTTCCTGGAGGTTCGTATCCCTGGAATATTTTGGACTATGAACTACTGTATGTGGTGTTATTTGTGCACTATGAGATGAAATTCATCCTCTCTAATTCCTGCAGATTCTTGGGAATGACTTAACTTTTATTTGCAGAAACCCTTGTTGAGACCACAGGGCAAAATCATTTTGTCACTGGAATAAAAGAGACAGTGTCACAATGTCTTTATTTGATTGATTTTTGCGTAGTAATTTGTGTAATTAAGATATGTTTAAATTAAATCACAGGCAGGCAAAGAATTCTTGTGTTGCTGAAAGCAATTCTGAGATTCTGAAGAAAAGTTTGTGGTACTTTCTGTGACAGTTTAAATGTACAAGCAGCCCAGCACATACTGTGTCTTGCATTAGACCTTGTTCAGGAGAAAGGAATTAAAATGATCATTCTATTTATAAGTATTATATTCTATTAAAAATTCTAGGTTGATAAATTGTTGTGTGACATTCAGTATTTGGGTGGTACAGTACCCTCAGTGTGCTGTAGGCCTGAGATATTTGAGTAAAGATATTTTACTATAGTAAAGAATACTCAGGTGCAATTAAAATAAAAGTAAGAACATGAATTCTTTATTTTAAACTATCTCTCCTTGTGACTGAACCACAACCCTGTGAGTCAGAAGACTCAGCTCTGTTATTGCTGAGTGTAACTCTGAATGAGTCATTCCCTGTTTGTTTTTTATACCTTTTGGGTCTCTGGAGGCAAAAAGGCTTTTCCACATGTTAAAATAAATGCAAAAGGGATCTAATTCAGAAACTGCTGTTTAATCCTATCACAATTCCACAAGATTCTTCAGCTTATCCTTTATTGGAAGCATCGTTTTTATTGTGTTGACATCACTTTTCAGGATAAGTGTGTTCTTCCAGATAATTAATGGCATGCAGAACACAGGGCTAAGAAGATACTGGATATAAATTTATGTTGATGTTTACTGCTCTTGATCTTTATTTCTTTATTCCTTCATGCACAGAAGCCATTTAGATTTCCCTTGGATTAGAACTTGCCCATTCCTTAATAGTAGTAACATGGATTTCTCTTCTGACTTTAATGTCATGCAAACAGAAGATTGGACTAGAGCAAGTTGGGAACAAAACTAACACAGTATGTATCTTCTGCAGTGGTTTTTGGATCGTATGGCTGATGATGATTGGTGGCCAATGCAGATTCTAATAAAGTGTCCCAATCAGATTGTGAGGCAGGTAAGAAAAAACGTTCTTTCCAGGTCAGGTGAGCCATGAACAGAAAGGGACAATTCTGATGGCACATAATGGTTCTGAAAGTTTGACTTAATGCCGTAATTGTGGGATTCTTTTCCATTCTTGAGTGTGATTTAGGGAATGTGTTTGGCCATGGGAGCATTGCTGTTGTTTGGAACAACATGGATATTAATACAGTGCCATGGCTGCACAGTCAGGACCACAAATGTCACCAGAGATGCAAATCAAGGTTTCTGCAACTCCCTCATCATCTCTACAAATTTGAACACTTTACACAGAAGTGAATGAGTTCAACAGTAATTCATCAAGATAAACATTCAGAAAATAGAAGAGATTTAACTGTGTACATTCTGAATTTCTGTAGTAGTTTTTGTGGGTACATTTAATTTTATAACATTATACCACAAAGTTTTGTTAATACCCTTTTCTGGACATATTTAAAATTGAAAAAAACCTCCTGTATTAGTAGCATTTGGACATTCACAAACACAACTGTAAGTAGTTTTACTTACAAGTCTACTTTCTTTGCAAGTTATTAAGGTAAAAACTAGCATTTACTTCATCTCACCTCAATCCTTCAATTGAATTTCTGATTGTTAAAGTGATGTTTCCATATGGAACCATACATAGTTCCTATATGTAACACATCATTAAAGGAATATATTCTATGGGAAAACTCTATGCAAAGTCTTAGGTAAAGTTTAAACCCTCATGAATGTTTTACAAAATAAAAATTACTGGAAGGAATTTCCTTCAACTTTCCATGTAAATTCTTACAAGCCTGAGGGAGAATAATGAAAAAAAAAATCTTGCCAAAAATATCAAAACATTTCAGAAAATAACAAGAAAATCACATTTATGAGCAGCAGTGTAAAGTCATGTTTTAGGAGTGTACAGTGCACACCAATATTGAAAGCTCTGTGGCTTCTCTTTATAAAAACCAGGTTTGACTGATCTGTTAAAATATGACAGAAATGCACTGTGGGGTCTCAGTCTCAGCTTTACCTTTGAATCTTTGAACCTGTGAAGAGCTGGAAGTGGAGACAGACTATTCTTTGCTTAGAAAACACATCTTGGCACGTGTGTAAAGGAGTGAACATGTGGAGATCGTTCCCTTCTCCATTTGCAGATGTTCCAGCGTTTGTGTATCCACGTGATCCAGAGGCTGAGGCCAGTCCATGCACACCTTTATCTCCAGCCAGGAATGGAAGACTGGTAAAACACAATACCTGGAAACTTCTCATTGTTCTATGCATTACTTATTAATGAATTACTCAGAATAGTCATGTAAACCTAAAATGGTGCTAATTTAATTGTTCTTTATTATTCTGCCCAAACTGCTCTGATTTATTTAAAAGTACTGTTAGAGTTGCAAAAGCAAGTGTCTAAAGAGACACTGTTTGGAATATTTATTCTCTTAGAGTAGGTCTGTATTTTCCCTGTCAGTAGTACCCTGCAAGTGTAAATCTCACTGCTTAGAACTTGAGAATCCTACTGGAAATTGGATCTGAGGCCACAGAGGTACAAATTTTAACTTGCACATCCAGTAAAAGAAGGCTGGAGAAGAGGGGCAAGTCCTATAAGTAAATCACAGTTCTTGTCAAAAAGTAGGAAGAACCCTCTTGGATTCTATTTGGTTCTGCTTATTTCCAGGAAAACTGTCACTTTATCTCCAATTATGAAATACTTAAACACTTTTTGATACGTAATGAGAAGAAGAAAGTGGTTTTTCTTTTACTCTTGTGTTAAGCTTGTGATTGTGATAATAATTTTCTTCTCCTGAGTGAAAATGGCAGTAATAACTGTGCTGCCATATCAGAACTCAGGGCATGAAGTTTTTGTGAGAAAAGATAGAATTTAATTTTCTCTGGAAGCCTCTGTGACTTGTTTTGTTCGGTGATAAGATCCAGCCAGGAGCAGATGAGTAACACCTGGTGTTATCTGGGCTGTACCTGGCAGAGGAGCAAACAGGGATTTTTGGTGAATGTATTTTTTTGGACTGGTTCAGGCTGACTTTATGCTCCGTGCATATCCATGAGGTCCCTGACTGGGGTGTTGTTTGGCTGCAGCTCTGATGACATGGACGGCCCCGTGGAGGACATCGGCAGCCGCTCGTGTGTCACGCGCTTTGTGAAGACCCTCTTGTCCATCATGGAACACGGTGTGAAACCCCACAGCAAACACCTCACTGAATATTTTGCCTTCCTTTATGAATTTGCCAAAATGGGGGAAGAGGAAGTGAGTATATCCCTGGGCTTTGGGGAATTACTTATGTATGTGCATGTCTGGATTATCCATACCTATAATTTCAAACTCTGTGTGTTTCAGAGCCAGTTCCTGCTTTCGCTCCAAGCCATATCCACAATGGTCCATTTCTACATGGGCACTAAAGGACCTGAAAATGTGAGTTTGAATATATTGTATAAAAGGCACCGGTTTTTCAGGTTTTACATGTGATCATTAGTGCTCTGTGTCTTGAACCATCTTTTAGCTGTGAAATTAAAACTGCTTCAATTACAATTATACAATGCTTCAATTACATAAATTATACTATATTTTTCAATGTTTAAGTGATATTTAGAAAAAAGATGTTGAATTTGGCTGATTTTGTTTAGTATAGAGATAGATATTAAGTAGAAGCAGTTAAAGTTGTCCTTACCATGCTATTAATGGTAAAGCTATTAATAATTGCTTGCTCCTATTTTACAACTTAGGTTATTAAACTTACTTGCTTTTTCTGTTAAATAAACCACCATATCTTCAGCCAACCTACCTTTTGCTTTATAAATACAATTTAGCTTCTGCAAAATGAATGTTTCAATATGAAAATCAATTGATATTTTACCTGGTTTGATTCCTGCAAGTTTATTAAGTTCTTGGAATAAAAGAGCAGGATTGATGCAAAGGCTCTTTAAATAAAGGCTCAAAATATCCACATTGAAGTTGTGGGGTTTTTTTTTCCCCTTCAGCCACAGGTTGAAGTACTTTCTGAGGAAGAAGGGGAGGAAGAGGAGGAAGAGGAAGATATACTTTCTTTGGCAGAAGAGAAATACAGGCCTGCTGCACTTGAGAAGATGATTGCCCTGATTGCTCTCCTGGTTGAACAGTCTCGCTCAGAAAGGCAAGAGCTTCTGGAAAAGCAAAGTAAATTCTGACCTAAGCTGGTTCAGAGAGGAATTAAAGATTTTATGGGTCTGTTTGGGGAGTTTATTGTGGGCTTTTTTAACAGCATAAATGAGCTTGTATTTGAGCCCGTTATATTTTTAACCATTTGAAAGATAAAGGTTTTGTCACTGTTGACCAAGTAAAAGACTTGGGTGAGATATGTAAAAACATTCAGTTGCCCACATTAGGATTTCTTTTTTTATCTGGTCTAAGTAAAAAATACTTTTTTTTTTGTTCCTTTTTACATCAATACCTTTATTGTCTCTTGTGTGTTGTGATACTGAGGAATGTAAACTAACACTCAGTCCTGGATGTCTCTTTAACTTTACTTACTCATCACTGAATTAAAATGATCATTTTCTTTATTTTAGGCACTTGACTTTGTCCCAAAATGACATGGCAGCACTGACAGGGGGAAAGGTAAGTAATTCAAGAATGACACTATAGGCCTTAAACAAACCTCTCTGTGCATATGTAATTGTAGGCAGTGTAGTAATACCTGCTTATTTGTTGCAGGGTTTTCCTTTTTTATTCCAACATATCCGTGATGGGATCAACATCAGGCAAACCTGCAACCTCATTTTCAGTCTGTGCCGGTACAACAATCGACTTGCAGAACATGTGAGTGGCCATTTGTTGAAAATTTGTCGAAAATCTTACCTAATAAATGTAATCAGGTAATTTTTGTTATTTTAAGGAATAAGCACAAGTCTGAGTTTTGTTCATTTTGTCTTTAAGATTGTGTCCATGCTGTTCACGTCTATAGCAAAGTTGACTCCTGAGGTATGTAAACACACTACTTGTCTATTAAACAGTCTGCATCTATATTTTGCTGTTTTAAATTACTTAAATAATCCTTTGCTGATCAAAAATCTTGCATGGAACGTGATCCAGGGAAGTTTTTGTGCCATTAAATGAAGTGTAACTGCACTTAGTAGTAAGTTTTTGAAAGCAGAAATGTGCTGTGCCACTTAGGATGAAAGTTTTATTCAAAGCCAAAAATGTATTTCTACGTTCTCCACCAACAGGAATTTTTTTTTTTTTAAATTGCTAATATTAAAATGTTTGTTGTAGAATAAGTAGAGATAAGTAATTATTGTCTGGTTGTTCAAGTTTGGGGCAATATTTTTCAGTTCTGTGCATGGAAAAACATTTCTCAGTCAGACTAAATTCCTGCCCTGGTAATAACAAAAGTACTGAGAGTTCCAAATGGATTCCAGATGCAAAATATGTAATTATAGTATTAAACCCTTTGTTGAAGGATTGTTAAAAGCTGGGAGAGTCTTGGAAAACTTAAAAAAAAAAAAAATCTTGTATCATGTTGCCTTGCACTGACTGTAACCAGTGGCTTAATTCTGCTGTCTCCATGTGTGGATACGGATTATTTACAGATTAAATAGTAAGGGATTAAAGAATTATAAATGTTCATGTCTGCAGTTTATGGAAATCTTACAGTTTGGGGTTTTTTAAATACTCTAAAAAAAATCAGTGGATAAAATAAAATAGATCAAAAAGGATATTCTTCTTTTTATGCATTGCAGGCAGCCAATCCTTTCTTCAAATTGCTGACCATGCTCATGGAATTTGCTGGTGGACCTCCAGGAATGCCACCCTTTGCTTCTTACATTCTGCAGAGGATATGGGAGGTACAACACGTAAAAGAAACCAGAAGCTGAATTGTCTTTCTCTTGTTGGTTCTTTGACATATGTGAAAAGGTTTTACATTTCATTGTCATCCTTGCTGCATGAGTTTTTATTACCATTCCTTTTCCAAATAAGTGGCAACAGCCAGTAGACATTTAAATTTTAGCTTAATGAGAAATGAAGTGATTCACAGGAAGGGTCTAGAATGCTTCTTCTAGGCCAATTCCAGGTAGTTTTCTCAGTAAACCTTTGCAAGGACTGTAAAAAAATGTTTCAAGACTCAGCAGTTGTTAGTGGGGTTTTTTGGGCATTATATACAAATTCCTTTAATATTCTTGCTTTCTAAAGTGAGAGAAAGAGACTTTTCCACAAGTTGACACAGGGATAAATTCCTTGGTCTGAGCAATAGATGAGGAAGTAAAGCTTTCACTTCATGTGCCTGCTCTTGGAGTTCCCAGTACAGTTTGCTGTCTGTATTCCCAAGAACAGTGTGTCCATCCTGGAGACTGCTGAGGACAAGCTGTGGAACATTTAATATTCCAAAAAGTGGGGCTGGGGTTTGTAAAAGGTGGTTACTGTGCAGAATTGAGACCTCTGGTAAAACACAAACCTGCCTTGCCCACTGTGGCATAGAACATGGATTGCTGTCCCAAAGGATTTTCCTCCTGGTTGGGAGCAGTTGTAGGACAGCAAGTGTTTGCCAGGTGACTGATCTGATGAATGAGCTGTAAGTGCTCCTCAGGTAAAGAATGTTCAAACAGCAGATCTGAAGGTCCAGAATGAGCTCCAGCTGCTTTCTGTGGCTGGGGAAGTGGCAGGTTATGAATTTCTCTCAGGAAATCTTTCCAAGAGTTTTTAATTAAACTTCCTGTGACAATACACAAGCTGTGGCAGGAAGTAAATCCCTTTGCTTAGTGCTTCCCTCAGCTGCAAAGTTCAGGGGTGTTGTTAAGCAATCCTTGTTTTCCTTTCCTCTTTATCCTCACTGCACAGACTGAACCTGCAGAGGAAGCAAGGACTCCAGGGTTTCTGTTGGAAAATCAGGCTTTTAGCAGTAGTTCTGTCTCTGGTGTTTCCAGGGTTATCCTTACCTTGTCAGCACAGCTCTAGGGATACAAATGGTGCAGGCAGGAATGAGAGACCCAGCACTTGATGCACAGACAGACAGAATTTAGGGTGTAGAACCTCCTTTTGCAGCCACTCCAGTTTTCAGAAGTCATTAAAAGGTGATTGAGCTCTGCAAGACAGTGAGCAATGACAGTCTCTTCCTTGGACATCACCTCCAGCCATTGCCAAGGAAACCTGACAGGTCCATTTGTCACTTCTAAATAAAGGGGGGAGATGGTTCTTCAGGTGTTTATTTTTAAGTTGAGATTAAAATTTTATAAGCAGAGTTCTGGTCCTGTCAGCTGCTCTGATTCTTCAGGTGGATTAGAGTCACTGGGAGCAGCTCAGCAATGCAGTTACTGCCTCAGGTTCCTTAGATAGGAAAGAATTCCTTTTTCCTTGTGAGGGCACCTGGGGCTCAAGGTAAACAGAAAACAGTTCATAAAAACTAGCAAATGAACTAATTATATTCATTGGCCTCATGTCAACCGATTTTTAATTGCACAGAACCAGAAAGGCCCAGGAAGCCACATTTTCTCCTTATTCTTTGGGCTTTGATGCCACACAGCACTCCACAGGCTATTCACTGCCTTGGAAAAATGCTGGATGAATTTATTCCTTGACAAATTCCTTCACAACAAAATGTCACAGTTACCCTCAGCACAAAGCTGTATGAATGTTTTCGCATACCATTTATGTTCCTTTGATGTACAAAGATACTGCTTCAGTGTTAAGGTTTTGTGTTGGATATTTAAAAAAACCCACTTATTTGTTTATAAAGACAAGATTGTTCAGTTTTAGTGCTTAGTATCTCAACTCCTAAATATAATATGGAGGATGAGTATGTAGAATAATTTCCTGCATTTAGACTGAACTTTCAAAAGCTCCAAAAGGTTCAGAAGCACAAAACAGTGAAATTTAATAAGGGTTTTTCTTTGTGTGCCAGAGCAGTCCTGTAGGTGCTTTGATAACACTAAGTGATTTTTAAAAGATATTTGAAAGTTATTTTTAGGGGATTTTAGTGCCAAGGTTAATGTATTCCTGTTGATTTTTCCACTCTCCTGTCAGGTCATTGAGTACAACCCCTCTCAGTGCCTGGACTGGCTGGCTGTGCAAACACCTCGCAACAAACTCGCCCACAGCTGGGTCCTGCAAAACATGGAAAACTGGGTGGAACGTTTTCTCCTGGCACACAACTACCCCAGAGTGAGAACCTGTAAGTGACTTTCAAGTGAAGAAAATTATTCTCCTTTTATAGCAAGTGCCTATGTATGGGGTGGCCCTGTCACAAATGCTCCTGTGTTTGTCTTCCCTTCCTTTTCCAGTAGTTTTAGAATTGGTGTATTTTAACATCTGAGTGCAACTGTGGTGCCTCATCAAGACTTGTTACCCAGTTTTGATGAAAACTATGTTTTCCTTTGGTAACTTAAATGATACTTTAGTAGGTTCTTTATACCATGTGGTTAGTCTGCAAGGTCCAGGAAAACCTAAAGAGGAAAAAGAGCTAATCCAGAAGGTTTTCCATAGTGCCCATCCCATAGCTGTAGGTAGGAGTAGTACATGTTGTTCTTTCACCCCTCACAGAGTAATTCAGTTGAGTCCTTTGAACTTGTGGATCAAGGAAGAAGTCGCCTGTGCCTTCTCCCCAATTTTAGGGTGTCCTGGTCTCTAGTGTGTTCTGCCAGGACTAACACTGTCAGATTGCCAGAGCACATCTTCAGCCTTTCCTGTGTCTCATTTTTTTTACAAAGGAGATGCCACAGTACAGGACACACTGAACTTTAACATGTTTCCTGTGGCTGAGGGAGATGTGGGAACTGGAGGTACAGCTTTGCAAGAGGCTCCAGTTGCAAACATCTCCGAGGAGATAATGATGTTTTGATTGACAGTTCAGTCATGGAAAAATCTGGTTTGTGTTCCTGGGATGGGAGGCAGTGTCAGCACAGGGAGAACCAGGCAGAACACAGGGGTGTAGGGTGAAGAGGCCTGAAAGCACATCTCAGCACCACCATTAGCATGTTTTACTAGTCCTGTCCACTGAGATGTCTTCATCCCTAGTGTGACTGTGGTAATAGCAGAGCCTGTAAAACACTTTGAGATCTGTAAATGGAATGTACAGTGTAATTTAACATGGCTGTTAAGCAGGTGTGTCACTGCCAAAGGTGTAACAAATCTGTTTCTATTTGAAGCTGCAGCCTATCTCTTGGTGTCGCTTATTCCAAGCAATTCCTTCCGTCAGATGTTCCGATCGACCCGCTCTTTGCACATCCCCACCCGTGACCTGCCCCTCAGCCCCGACACCACGGTGGTCCTTCACCAAGTGTACAACGTGCTGCTCGGCCTTCTCTCACGAGCCAAACTCTATGTTGATGCTGCTGTCCACGGCACCACAAAGCTGGTGCCCTACTTCAGTTTCATGACGTACTGTCTGATCTCCAAAACCGAGAAGCTCATGTTTTCCACTTACTTCATGGACTTGTGGAACCTCTTCCAGCCCAAGCTCTCCGAGCCCGCCATCGCCACCAACCACAACAAGCAGGCCCTGCTGTCCTTCTGGTACAACGTGTGCGTGGACTGCCCCGAGAACGTGCGCCTTATCGTGCAGAACCCCGTGGTGACCAAGAACATTGCCTTCAACTACATCCTGGCCGACCACGACGACCAGGACGTGGTGCTCTTCAACCGCGGGATGCTCCCGGCCTACTACGGCATCCTGCGGCTCTGCTGCGAGCAGTCCCCGGCCTTCACCAGGCAGCTGGCCTCCCACCAGAACATCCAGTGGGCCTTCAAGAACCTCACCCCACACGCCAGCCAGTACCCAGGAGTAAGTACCTGGCACCGAAATCCCCTCGGCACCGTCTCCCCTCTTGCCCCGATGTCTCTTGTAATGAGAAATGTGGAAAGTTATTTAACGTATCCGGTGGTGAAAGTAGTAATTACATTTGGATTTTCTTACTGTACTTTGGGGGGGGTGTTTGGGATGATCTCCAGTTGGAGAGCAGATGTGGTTTTTTTCTGGAAGCAGACACAGGTGTTTCCAGTGTTCAATATTCCATACGCCGGCTTAGCCATAGGGAGCAAGGAATAGCCTGAATAGCCTTTAGTGGTGGTCTAGAAAGCAGGTTGTGTTCTAACACAGGAAGTTGGAGGAATTCCCAGTTTCTGGAGCAGGGCCAAAATTTAGCCTGTTGCATTCCAGTGGAGGACAGCCTGGTGTTCACCTTGGGAACACTCACATAGCTTTGGCAAAGCACTGGGAGTTGCACTGTCACTACAACACTTCCAGTAGAGAGTGAGTAGATGTTAAAGTAGGTGGTAATGGGGAAACAACAGCCCTGCAAAGGTTTTAAGAGACAGACTACTTGGTTTTGCTTGATTGCTCAGTGAAAGTTGCTTTGGGGTCCTTTAGGGGTGAGCAGGGACAGAAAGAATACAAAGATTTCCATGAAGGGGAGACGGAGGATGTGTGGAATCTTCTGTGTTGAACATCTGTCTAGTTCAGCTCACAGAGAAAATTTATGCTCTGACAGTCCTGGGAGCAGGTCCTGCTGCTTTCCTGGTTGGCATCTCCCCTTGGAAGTCTCAGTTTGTCTTGCAAAGAACCTTAGTTACTCCTTTGTGTTTAGTGCTCCCCAGACCCAGACTGCAGCGGGTTTTAGCACAAGCAGCTTTTCCGAATGTTTGGTCCCAGGGATGGGGATTTCAGATTCCTTTGTACATATATATATATATATGTATGTACATGTACATGTGGCAAGGAGCTGTGCTGTTAGGAAGCACCACAACATTTTATGATTTTATAACTTTGTTGTAATGCTTAAAAACGGCTTCCCATCTAAATCTGCTCACGTGTTTGTTCCATGTGTTATTTAATAGAAGTAACACACCCACAGTAAGTGATGAAAATCAGACCTAAACCATAACATACTGAGAGAGGTGGCTCTAACCCAGTCTTTTTGTGTGTTTTAGGCAGTAGAAGAGCTGTTTAACCTCATGCAACTGTTTGTAGCTCAGAGGCCAGACATGAGAGAGGAGGAGATAGAAGACATAAAGCAATTTAAGAAAACAACCATAAGCTGTTACCTGCGCTGCTTGGACGGACGGTCTTGTTGGACGACTCTAATAAGGTACAGCACTGTTCCCCTCCAGCATTTCACTGGAATTCCATCCTCAGCCTACCCTGATTAGATGGGAAAAGCTGTAGTTTCAGCTGCTGTTGTTGATGGTTGTTATTTTGGGACAGAAATGCTTTGGTAAAAATTGTGCCCGTGGGATAGAATTTTATTGTATCGTGTCTTCCAAGAGTTTTTCATTTCTAGTCTTAGTAGTTCATCTGAAACTGTTGCTGGGCATTCTCAGGTAACTATAAATTGTCTGTGTGTGTAGGGTCGGGTTTGGGGTTTTGGATATGACTTGATGTTTTGAAACACATGTAAAAAGGACACACTGTTACCTGGAAGGGTTACATGGAGTCACCTGGCACAGAGCCACAACCAGGTTGTCCCAAACACTCTGGAATCATTTTTATGTTGAGAGAAATCATCCATTAGCATAATCCTTTCTTTCCTGTTCTGCTGAAAGCATACAATAGTCTGCTGAAAATGGTTTTGTACATTTAAAAGGCCAAACACATGCTTAACTGAACCTGTTTAAATGTATCATTTAAGAAGCATAAACCTCTCTCTTTTTGAAGTACATTATTTTCCAGTATTTCGTGTTTTTGCAGAAGTTATTTGGGAAATATTTTTGGTTTTCCTGGGAAATAAAATACAGCAATATGAGGGGAAAACATTAAGAGAAAAATTATGTTCTCTTGGGGTTTCTTTGTTCTTCTCTGATTTTTTACCAAGATACAGAGTGAGCTTAATGTTTTTAAGCATTTCTTTGAATTATGAAAAGATGGGATGCAATTTTCAGTGTTCTCAATGTCTGGATTTTTTTCCTAGTGCCTTCAGAATATTATTGGAATCTGATGAAGACAGACTTCTTGTTGTGTTCAATAGAGGATTGATTCTGATGACCGAGGTAAGTGCTTTGTTGAATTATAACAAACATCTCACATTGGTACTTCCCCTGTTGCCTTTAATAAGATTTCTTTACCAGTAAAAAGATCAGGAAACTGCCTATTTCTCAGGACAGAGGGAAAACCACCAACAGGTTATGTTGAGAGGAGTAAATTTCTGCTTTTCTGGTGTCATTCCCTTTATTACAGGTAAGTGGGAATGGCTGAACACAGTCACACAGTTGTTACTAGTTAAAAAGGGTTATTTCTTTCTGATGAAACTAAACCTAAAATGCATTTCTGGAGCACATTTAGTGTATTCAGTGTTGTCAGTGGGTATTTGGGCCATGAGACCAGACCAGAGTTAGTTCAAACCCTGCAATAATTAATCTCTGAACTGGATACAGTTGGAATGTTGAGTCCCTGCCCCCCAAACAGTTGCACTCTGCAGATCCACACTCCTGATGGGTGTAATATCCTGCACTCTGTCCAGCACTTCCATTATGGAGGTGATGGATGAGAATGTGTGTTTATTAAATATCCTGGCAATGCACCATGGGAAGGATGTGTTAGATCCCTTTGGGAACAAGAATGAAAACCTGGACGTGTTGGAGAAAGCATAAAAATAAGATTCAGTTCATTCTTGGCACGTGCAGAGTGGTGTGTTCAGGGAAAGATATTAAACTGGTGAACAGGGGGCAGGGCAGGTGGCTTGGAGGTGTTTGTGGCAGTGCAGAAAAATGGGATTTGGGAATAGGCTGTGCAGGAGGGGTCTGCCAGCATAACTGGAAGTTGTCAGGAAGACTTTCAGCAAACATCTGTCAAGGATATTTAGTCTGCCTTAAGGCATGTGGATGGACTGGATGATGCTCTGAGGTTGATTCCAGTCCCACTTTTGTATGGTTTGTATAAAAAATTCTCTTAACTCCTTTTACGTCACCAGTTTGTATTTTCTGGGAAAAAGTGTGATAGATGGAATTCCAAAATCAGTTGGAAAAATGACAGTGAACACACTGCAGTGCTGTTTGAAAATTGAGTTTTCAGGAGCTTGTTATACTTGTAAGGCTGTTGATTAATTAATTGTAGAATTACTCCAGAATATCTGTTCCTCTTTGTTGTGAAAATGCCTAAATTCAGTAAACTGGGTGTGAAAAATTAAGAACTGAGCTATAAGATTATCCATACCTGAAACATAAGTAGATTTAAGATACCTGCATACAGATGTATTAAAAGAACTTGTATAACAGCTTAGTTAACCCTGATCCCTACCATTAAGTTTATAAGGAGTCTGTAAGAGAAAATTAATTTATCCTGTGTAAAAACATTGCTAGAAATGAGGTAAAACTAATGCTGCTTTACAGCTTGACATCAGCTGGGCTTGTATTTTCACTTGTTGTCTGGAAGTGTTTTGGGTGGTGACAAATAATACACCGAGGAGTTGTCACATCCAGAAAAGTTTTCTACTTAGGCTTGGCTGTGTGTCTTTTATCTTCCCTGAAATATAAAAATGGCCTGGCAAGGTTTTGCATTACAGGGAATGAGGTTACTGTTCCTTTCTCTCTCAAATCCCCCAGCAGATCAAATATCTCCTCTTACATCTTGTGCTGTGATCTTTGCAGTTCGGAAATGAGTTGCTTTTCCTTCCCAACTTTTCTATCAATCACAGATGCCCAGGAGGTATTTGAGTTATAAAAGGAGGAGTAATTCATCTGATGTACAATCACACAGCAGATGTCCTTAAGCAGCATTTTGAAAAATGAGTGGCATCTATCTTAATCTCACTTTTCTTTTCCCCAAATTCACATACCCGTGTCTGTCCTTCTGCACCTCTTGCATCCCTTTGGCTGTTGGCACAGAATTCCAGGTATACAAAAGTCCTGTGTCTCAAATTCTGCTTTGTTCAGTGGGGTGGAGATAATGATGTGACAACTTTGTCATTATTTTGAGCCAGTAACACAAAGCTTTTACCCTGAAAACAAAAGAGTTTTGTGAATATATCCGCATTTTGAGCATGAAATAAATGTATCTGCAGGCTAAAAAGAGAAATACTAACAAATACGTTAATTTGCCTTGTTAATTTTGCCATTTTTTTCTTCCCAGTCCTTTAACACATTGCACATGATGTACCATGAGGCCACAGCTTGCCATGTAACTGGAGACCTGGTAGAGCTTCTGTCCATTTTCCTTTCGGTTCTGAAGTCAACACGTCCATATCTGCAAAGAAAAGGTTTGATTATAACCCTTGAAAGGATTGTGCCTGTTGTCTGTGACTTCATTTTCCTCACCCAAACTCTGGTGGTTTTGTCTTGCTTATTATCTGTTTAAAAAACTTGCTGAACAGTAGGATATGTGGTTGTTAATAGATATTAAATTGTTATTTATTACTGAGTTAATATGAAACTAGATTACATAAATTTGATTTAACAGATTTCTAGTTGGATTACAGTCATGTTAGAGGAAAAAGAGATTCTCCAGCAGTAAAACTCTGTGCTTTATTTGAAGTGCTTTTGAGCAATGCCCTGAGCAGATGTGATGTTTGCACTTGCAGATGTGAAACAAGCTCTCATCCAGTGGCAGGAGCGGATTGAATTTGCCCATAAGCTCCTGACTCTGCTCAATTCCTACAGTCCTCCCGAGCTTAGGAATGCCTGCATTGGTAAGTCCTGCCCAGGAACCTGCAGGCAGGAAGGACCTGTCCTGCACAGGTACCTGCTGTGAGGTGTAAATGCCACTTTTATAAGTGCCAGAAAACTCTGTAGGTCGGGATTGTTCATCGAGTATCGTCAGGACATCAGTGCTGATGTTCTGATCCTAAAGAATTCTGGTTGTGTCAGGTTTAAATGAATATTCCCACTTCCCCAGGCACAGTCAGCTGTCACTGAGAGACTAAATTTGCCACCTGAGGAATAACTCCTCAATTCAGGTGTGAGTTTAGAATCGAGTCCCAAATCTCCATTAAAATCCAAGCCTGATCTAACACTCCCCTCAGAAGGGGTGACCAAGCTATCTGAGAAACAGCTTTTCATGTTGCTTTTTCTGACCCACTGCTGTCAGGTGGAATAGGGGAAGTAAAGCTTAAAATAGCTTGTAGAATGGCATGGGTTTGCTCTTTAAAATGTAGACACAGGTATTAAATACAAGTGTCTCTTGCATTAGCAGAGCTGTCAGAAAGGTCCAGGCTTTTCCTAGTTTAGGCTTTTTTAATGTTATTTAATGGACTGCTGATAAAGGCCTAAAACTGTGTCCAAATTACCTTTTTTTGTGTGATTTCTATGCATCTCCCCTTATTTTGAGTATTTCCTCATTGTCCTCCTGACTCTGCTGCTGGTTGACTTTTTCCAGGAGTCAGACCTGTTTAAGAAGAAGCAAAGAGGGTAAATTTTGTTGAGCTTCTCCTTTCTCCACGCTGACACCCCTCCCTGGTGGTTGATCTACCACTGAGCAGCTTTTCTCCCAGTGGCACACAGAGGTGAAGGGAACTGGGACTGATTTAGGGGTGTCATCAGGTGTTACTCACAGTGGAGCTGAGTGAAAAGGCATATGGAAGAGAGTTTGCAAATGCATGAGCCTTAAGTTGAACTGTTTGCTGTTAAGAAATAACAATATGTAATAGCAAAAACAACTTTTTGTTTGTAGATGTCCTCAAGGAGCTTGTACTTTTAAGTCCTCATGATTTCCTACATACTCTGGTTCCATTTCTACAGCACAATCATTGTACATACCACCACAGTAATATCCCAAGTAGGTATTTCAGTGATTGTATTTTGAAGTTCTCTTGCACTATTATTACTCTGTCGTGTTCCTTGCTGATGTCAAATATTGACCTTTTTAATGTTATCCCTATTTTATCCGAACTTACACTACAGTGTCTCTTGGACCTTATTTTCCATGTCGTGAAAATTTGAAATTAATAGGGGGGAAAAGCAATATTCGTCCTCCGCGTCCCGAACTCAACATGTGCCTCCTGCCTACCATGGTGGAAGCCAGCAAGGTATGTCAAGTGTGGCCCTAAAAAAAGGGCTATTTCTCTGTTGTTTGCCCGTTTTTGTAAAAGTATGGCAAGAATCCAGTAGCTCGATGCATTTACCTTTTCTTTGTAAGCAAAGCATAATTCTTCTTCAAGATGTGTTGTCCTCATATACTCCATTCTAGTTGTGCACTCCAGAAGCACCATTTCCCTGCCCTTGGTGACACACAGCTCCGTATTCCAGACAGGGTGTTAGGAAAAAAACCCCATAGCACACATTTGGGTAATTTTCCAATCTGTCTGTGACATTTATAAAGGAAATTGAGGGATTGTCCAGAGGGGTTTCACACCATGTTGAGGTTTATTGCCAGCCAGCCAGGGAGATCCTGCAGGTTCCATCAGTCCACTGAGCTGGGACTGAGGTGTAATATCCTACCTGTGTGGGTAAAATCCAGTGCCTGCAATGTCATAGAGGGCTTTAAGTCTTTCACTTCCCATTTTCCTTTCTGTGGGCTTCCTGATGGGATGCCAGTTTTGGTGGGGCTACTCCGTAGTGATTTGCCACGTCCCGTTGTTACAGCTGCACCAACGGTGGGATTCAGCTCACGGCACTTTGCCTATCTAAAACGTCAACTTCCAGCTCATCCTGTGGCCATAAATAGTTAACCCTGGGAAGGAGGTGAATAACCCTCCTCCTTCCTGCCCTGAGTCTGGATGAGGTGACTCTGCCTCCCTCTCCACTGACTGCAGGGAACCCCGAGTGGATTTTAGATAGCTAAAGGCAGGTAAGGTGAATCCCACCCTGACAGGAATATGTATGGACAATCATTTGAAGCAGGAGAACTGGTTACTTGCTGTCCAGTAACCGTGGTTCTTCAAGATGCTTTGTCCACACAGATTCTGTGCTCCTCCCGCTGTGCTAATTCCAGGTGCTGTCCTAGGGGATTCTTATGGGTGAAGGAATGGAGTGGTGGTTGAAGCCGCCATACCCCTTGTGCCCTCAGGTACAGTGGTCGCAAGGACACACTGGGTGCAGGCACAGCCCCAGTGGACACAGCTTTTCAGAAAGAATCCAATCTCCTGCACATGGGGCCTATGTGCACGTAGATGGGAATCTGTGTGGGCAACACATTTCGAAGAAGCTCGGTTACTGTAGGGTAAGTAACCCTTCTTTTCTAAAGCTTTCAGAACGATGCTGTGTCTATTTGTGCACCATCAAATCGACCGTGTGAACCAAGTGCTTAAAAAAAAACCATAGAGAGCCAGAAATTATCTGTGGTGGGTTTTCCCATCGTGTCTAGCCAGAGGTAACAGGGGTGACGTGTCCTAGTGTAAATGTCTGAACTTTGAAAGTTGTCATCCTACATGACACCATATTTTAAGACTTTATATCGAGTTCCTATACAGTAGGAAGCAGAGGATTTGTAAACCTCTGTAACCACATCCACAGTCCTGTTTCCCTGTGGTTTTGCATGCTTGGTTTTCATTCAATTGCTTTGTTTGCTTGAGTTTTTGAGGTTTCCTTTTGGCTCTCTGCTCTACAGAAGCTGGTGCCATTTTAAGCGTGTATGTCCAAAATAAATTAAAATACTGGCATACATATATCATTGAGACATCCTGAAAATTCTGCTTTAAAACCTTGTGAAGCTCAGTCTCAAGAAAATTCTGAATTCTGCAGATCATAACTGACAAATGATAATTTAAAAAGCAGTCATGTATTTTACTTAGTTATCTGTTTGTGATGTAAAATTACTGATTCTTTTCTTGTCCTGTTCAAGACATGGTATTTGCAGAGCTTTGCACCTTCTCAGTGTCGATTCAGAGTCCTCCAACAAATGATTTTACTGCTGGGGAATTTTTGCCATCCCTCCTCCCATCACACCTGGTGTTGCCAAGGGCTGGGTGAGGAGGCACCTGGAGATTCCCACTGTTCTCCTGTAGCACACACCGGAGCATTTTAGGGCAGGAAGTGCAGTGCCACAAAGGGAGATGCTTAGGAACTCTGGGAGCTGTCCTGTTGTTCTCTAGTTTAAATGAAGCTCCCTTAAATCTTCAGGGCAAAGATGATGTTTACGACCGGATGCTGCTGGACTATTTCTTCTCCTATCACCAGTTCATCCACCTCCTGTGTCGAGTTGCAATCAACTGTGAAAAGTTTACTGAAACTTTAGTTAAAATGAGTGAGTATCAGGGTGAAACAGCCCAAGGGGTTTTTTTCCTGTGGTAACTTGGAGTGCTCCTCCACTAAGTTTTATATTCAGGGTTTTTAAGAAAAAGCAGCGCTTGTGAAACTCGCTGCATTCGGACATTGTTTTGATCCACAAAACTGGTATCCATGTATGAGGTAGTGCAGCCTTACCCACATGACTGGCACACTTTGGGCCTGTCCAGAAAGGACCTGAGGCAACCAGGGAGAATTCAGGGGGTTTGTGCATTTAGAGTTTAATACAGAACTGGTATTGCAGTTTAAATGGCTTTGGATCAGATGCTGAATCCTCAGCACCTCGGTGCAATTAAATGCCAATATTTAAAGTTTTGTCTGCCCCCCTGGGCCTGAGGGTGAGTTACTCAGTGGGCACAGACCTGTGTCACACCAATAATCTTGTCCAAAGAGTGATCATAGGATGTTCCTTTACCCCCTGAATCACCCATTTGTGTGTTCATTAAATGGACCGTACAAACCTTACAGACTTGGGGGTTTCTAATCATAAGCAATGCTTGGAGTGTGATCCTAGGAAATGATACAGCACCTTGGCACTGCTTTTATCGGGAATTTCCCCGTCTCCCACAAAATTCTGCCCCTCTGATTTGCTTCCTGCTGCCATTCCAGGTGTCCTGGTTGCTTATGAAGGTTTGCCACTTCATCTCGCGCTGTTCCCCAAGCTCTGGACTGAGCTGTGTCAGACTCAGGTAAGAGGCAGGTTGAGGACCGAGAGAATGGAAAGACAGGCAAAACACCACAGATGTGGAACAGGGGTGAACCCAGGAATTGTAACTAATGGGTGTTTAATAAAACACCTCTGCTTATATTCCTGCCATCTGATAGAACCTGGTAACTTAAGTGTAAAAATCTGGGATATTGTATTTTCTCCCAGTGTACCCTGCAAACACTTAACAGTTCCCCGCAGGAGCACTGGTGGGATGGTGGGTGTGCCCTGTGAAATCCCAGCTTTTTATGGAGCACAAACACTGGGATGATGAAAGGATAATTGGGAGATCTCTTTGGGAGGCACCATCCCTTCCCGTACGTACTGATGGGATAAACTGGCCTTCCAGGACGATGTGAAATAAGAATTGGCAGTAATTGATTTGTACAATTTGCTGACACCTGCTAGACCTGAGCTGTGTTTCAGTGGCCTGGCCTGCACTTCCAGCAGTGACTCTCCATGTTCTTTCTCCCTGCCAGTCTGCTGTGTCCAAGAACTGTGTGAAGCTGCTCTGTGAAGATCCAGTTTTTGCAGAATACATAAAATGTATCCTGATGGATGAAAGGACCTTTCTCAACAACAACGTTGTGTACACCTTTCTGACCCATTTTCTTCTCAAGGTAGGTGATAATTCCAAGGAATGCAGTCACTGATGCTGTTTCATTTTGGGATACTGTTTTCGCGGTTCCAATTTTTTTGTGGCTTAAAAAAAACCCACTTTCTTTTCACAGGTGCAAGGGCAGGTGTTTTCTGAAGCAAACTGTGCCAACTTAATCAATACTCTAATTACAAATCTAATAAATCAGTATCAAAGCCTAGAATCCGACTTCAGCAACCAGAGAGTTGAAATTTCCAAAGCAAGCTCTACTCTAAATGGGGTGAGTCTTTCCTAAATTGTTTATTTCCTACAGAAACTCTTCAGTGCCCTGTGCCAGGTCCTGGTTAAGAGTGGGCACTGTTTGCTCCACTCTGTGCCTCAGCTGGGCTCCTGATGAGGCTGTGGCAACCTGGGAATGTCCTATTGTGGGGAGCAAAGTGATGCCAAGTGCAACAGATTTAAAGGTAGAAATGCCCTAACCCAGCCAGGTTTTGTCTTCAGCCAGATCTGCATTAAGATCAGCAAACAGCAGTGAGTGGGACATTTCAGTGGTGTAAATACATCTGGAATTTGATCTTTTGGGCCTTAGTGCACAGGATTAATCCAAAGCCAGTTTGAAATAAGGCTTGTTAAGTTTGTTACTGCTCTGTTTTTCCAGGACCTCCGAGCACTTGCCTTGCTGCTTTCAGTGCACACTCCCAAACAGCTCAACTCAGCCCTGATCCCAACTTTACAAGAGCTTCTAAACAAATGTAGAGCTTGTCAGCAACAGAGGAACTCATTACAAGAGCAAGAAGCCAAAGAAAGAAAAACTAAAGGTTTGCCTTCCTATAATGGTGTGGCTGTAATGGTTAAAATGAGTGTAACACGTTATTGTATCCCTGCAGGGCGGGCCATTCCTTGGTCCAATCCTCAACACTGCACAGGAAATACTTTATTACGGAGCCAAAATTCATGAATTGCATGAATTTTCTGTCAGGAAATAAGTATTTATTGAATGTGAGAAAGGATGGGAATGTGAAAGTGGGGGGGAGCGGCAGGCAAAGCGCCTTTTCCCTGAGCGAGTGTTCCCGTTCCTTGCAGACGATGAAGGAGCGACTCCCGTGAAGCGGCGGCGGGTCAGCAGCGACGAGGAGCACACGGTGGACAGTTGTCTCAGCGACATCAAAGCTGAGCCCAGGGAGGCTCTGACCCCCACCAGCACTTCGGACAACGAGACACGGGACTCCTCCATCATCGACCCGGGCACGGAGCAGGACCCTCCGTCCCCCGAGAGCAGTTCTGTCAAGGAGTACAGAATGGAAGGCCCTTCTTCGTTTTCAGAAGACATAATGTTGGCCACGCGGGCGCAGCACGCGGAGGAGCAGCCAGGAAACGGGAAATTCGAGGAGTGCAAGGAGTTCAAAGACCTGCAGGCTCCCAAGGATTCCATGGGAGCCGAGGAGGACTCGGAGTTTCCTTCCACGTCGATCTCGGCGGTTTTATCCGACCTCGCAGACCTGAGGGGCTGCGACGGCCAAGCCTTACCAGCCCAGGACCCCGACACGAGTTTAGCAATCAGCTGTGCCCATTCCAGAGGACTTTTTAGTCACATGCAGCAGCAGGACATTTTAGACATCCTGTGCAGGACCATTGAGTCTACGATTCACGTGGTCACACGGATATCCGGGAAAGGAAACCAAGCTGCTTCTTGACATTAGATGGAGCATGTCTGCTTTTAAGTCTTTTCTTTTTTTTTTTTTTTAAATCCTTCTTCCCCTCCTTCCCCCCCTCAAAAAAATGCTGTTTGTATAAGTTTTGCTTATTTCTGTTTTGTGCTTCAGTTTGTCCAGTGCTCTCTGCTTGAATGGCAAGATAGATTTATATGCTTCATTCTTGGTCAGGCAGAACTTCAGATCCTTTTTTTTGTTTGTTTGTTTTTAATTTTATTTTATTTTGCATCCTACCGTACACTTTCTTAAAGGGCAATCAGATAATGGCTATGTTTTATGTAATTAAGAGTTCACTGTAGTGGCTTTCATTTAATATGGCTGTCTGGGAGACAGGGCCTCCTGGCCCTGTATGATGTAATTTAAACTTATGGCATTTTTACTGTGTATAATATGGTGTCCTCTGTGCCAGTTTTGTACCTTATAATCGAGGCAGATTGCCTCAGATCGCTGTGGTTCTTATTATCAAAATTAAGTTTACTTGTATACTAAACAACCACAAGAAATTTGATTCTGTAAAGAATCCTCTTTAGCTGTGGCCTGGCAGTATATATATGGTGCTTTATTTAACAGAATACCTGTGGAGGAAATAAAGCACACTTGATGTAAAATTAATTGTTTTATTTTTATTGACATGATCAATTGCTATTCTGTGCACTTCATTAAACTGATTGTGATGACTTTTCATTTGTTTATAATATGTTGCTTCAGTCTCTGGATTTCTCAGCAAAGAACCTCCTCAGTAAGTGAAAGAGCAGCAGAGAGAAGTGAAGGGCAGATTCTGCAGGACTGATGGAAATGTTGGTGCTGGGCTGGTTCACTGTGCACAGATGTGGAGGGGCTGGGGACTGGTGCTGGGAAATGAAGTGCTGTCTGAAGCCAGTGCAACCTTAATTTTAACCTGTGTTATGATGTCATTTTTTCCCCTGCACTATTTGCAGACTTCCTTTCCTTTTCCCCTCCCTCTGGCTGTGCTCCCTCATCTGCATGGCTGCTCCAGCCCTGGAATGCTGGAATGACTTTATCATCCTTCCTGTCCTGCTTCCTGCTGTTATTTCTCAGCAGTATCCATTTCCTATGTGACCTTCTGGCCTGTCAGGGATACTGGTTTTAATATCCAATTAAACTCCACTTTCAGTTTCATTTTCCAGTTGCTTAGCTCATTTGTTTTTCTGTTGTCTTCATAATACATCTATTTTGGTCTTTTTATTTCTGAATTCTTCCATTCCATCATCTACCATTTACTACAGTTTAGTATCATTTGCTTTTCCTCGAGTCTATTATATGATATTCTTGCTCCTTTTAAATCTACTCTCACTGTTTTTAACCTTGTGTAATTAATAATTTGTCTTTAAAGTTCGCATTTTATATTCCCCTTTATTTAGCACTTTTATTCCTGCATTTACAGACACTGCTGATGCTGGTGAGTGTTAGGTTGGTCTCATTAATCAGACATAATTATGGTTTTGCTCTCTTCAGGAAGAATTTTATCACCCTTTCTGATCAGCTTCTCCTCAGGTTGTGATTCAGAGAAATCATCAACAGTTTTTTCTGGTCGAAACTTCTACAATCAAAATTCATCTGTCAAGGCTCTGCCAAGCTGTGATTTGTGGTTGGTCAGGGTGTCTTTAGGAAGGTATTTGCCAATGGATCTAAAGCTCCCTGAGATGCAGCAGCCCCTGTAACCCTTTGGTGAGTAGTTTCAGTTAATTATCACCCTTGCTAAGTTGTCTGACCTCAGTTCCAGCTTTGCCCTTTGTTGGCTTTATCTCCTCCCACAGGATGAGGTCACACCATAATTGGTACTGGAGAGTGGGATCCTCGTTTTAGGGATGGTTTTTATCTCATTTTAAGTAGACCAACTATAAGCAGTACTTAATAATTATTTCATACAGGATACACAAATATTACACCATTAATCATATCAAGATTACCAGAAATGTGATCATTTTTACTGCTCTTCTCTTACATTACCTTCCAATTTCCCCCTGGAGCATTCCTGCAATTTTAATTTTGTTCCCCTGTACTTTTTAAACAGAAGTAAAGCAGTACCTGCACAAATGTCTGCTCTTCCACATCCTCTTTCCAGCTGTTCATCCTCCGTGTTCCTCATTTTACACGCTCTGTAAGCCATTATTTCTTCCACAGTATTCCCCTTTGACTTCACTTTTCTGGTTTGTATTTCACTGCCTTCAAGAATGTTCCCTCATCCCTGCCTTTGAAAACCCTTTAACCCTAAACCCTTTAATCTTTAACTGGCTTCCTCAGTCTCTTAAAGCTTTGATTTTCTTCCAGGCTTTATCCCACCTCTCATTTAATTATTATTTATTTCCTCCTGGAAGTTCCACCTCCCATTTAACCCCTCCAAAATTAAGCTTTTAAATACCATCTCCATGCACAGCCTCTACTCTGGGCCTTAAACTCTTGAAACCATCCTCTGTACTGATTTTTGGCCATAGTCTTACAAATCATGTCGTTCCCATTGCATTTTTTCCCCTTTGGCTTTCTCAGCTCACCAGTCATTTAACAATTTCTGCTTTTTTTTGCAGAGCCTGTGAGAAATTTTAGCACCAATTTTAGAAGAAATTGGTTTGCTGGAAATCCTCCTGAAGGGCACCTGGTACAAGTGAAATGAACTTTTCCCTTGGATTTCCCTCAATTCCAAGATAACTCTGTACAGAAGCGGAACGTTCAGCTGGGCAGTACCACAGTAATGACAGCCAAGTTCCAGCACACAGAAGCAAAGGGAAAATGTCCTTTTTTTCAGCTGTGGGTGGGAAGCTCTCTCTGCCCATGGATTAATCAGTGCCACAAGGTGAGGTATGAACTCTACCTGTTTGGGTTGGATGTGTTCCCAAACTTCCAGCTCTGCAGGCACAGAGGGAAAGGGACACCGAGGAGGTAAGGAGGGTCACTGGGGCTATTCCTCCTCACAGTCCTTCTCTCCCAGCAGCAGCTGTGGAGTTTTCCAGGGACTTTGGCAGCCCCACAACCGAAGCAAACGGCGGAATGCTGGAAACACAGGTAAGTCATTTCTTTTATTGCTGATGATCAGCAACTGTCCACTCCAATTAGTGGAAGGAGACAAGAGAAGTACCAGGGCTGTAGTTTCACTGTTTAAAGAAACTTGGAATTGCATATAACAACCTACTCTCAATTACTAAACTGTCACAAAATCTCTTTGAGCATCTGCACTCAAAGCTCCTGAAGCCTGATCTGTTTTAAACCTTTATTTTCTATTTTTTTTTAATTTATATTTTGCCCCTTTGTCAACCAAGACCCTAAATCATTCTTGTATTCAAAATGTTAGGCTTTTGTTCCTTGAATATTCATCAAGAAAGGTAACTAAATTCTGAACATTCAGAAAAAGGAAGATGTTAAAACATGACATTTCTTAAGGGGCTGTTTCCCAGCTTCCATCTGGACACCTAAACCACACCAAGTCTGTGCCTCTGGAGGTGTTTATTGTTACTACCAGACCTCACCTCAGTTCAGAGGGGTTAATAAATCCCTGCAGATTTTCAGGGATAACCTGTCCTGTAGCAGAGAGCAGCACATCTGTATCCTCTGGAGGATGGAAGTTTTTGGATGGGAAGGTTGCTTCATGTTGGTGCCCTGTAAAATTAAAATTTTTAGGACTTCTTAAACTCAGTGTGGTTGCTGAATGAGTTCAAGTCCTAAAATTTTAATTTTACGAACTGAGTAAAATTAAAATTTACAGGACTTAAACTCATTTAGTGTGGCAGCATCAGTTTATAGAGAGAATAAACTGCAGGTAAAGTCACATCTTTTATTGAGCCAAGCACGTTTTCCAAAGGCAGCCCTTTTGTGGTCATTGCATACTGAATTTGTACACTCCTTATAAAGCATCTAAGTTAGCCTTGCTCACCTTGCTGCTTTCAGTGTCCCAACTTTGCTCCTGTCAAAATTCTCGGACAGTTGTTCTCTTTAATTTGAGGTACAGAATTGCAGAGGGCCATAAATGATTTAAGTGGAAGGCTTGCAGAACTGCAGAAAAGCACTAGTGCTGTTTGTTGCTTCCAAAATAAATGTCACACTGAGGTCAAGGAAGGGAGAACAGTGCATGCAGACTTAATAATTACATGACATTGTTAATTATCTTCCCCTATAACTGCAGTCAGAAACAAAATCTGTCTGCGGTTAAAACAATCTAACAAAGTATTTAAAGAGGCTGTAAATGATACCCCCCCCCATTTCTTGAAAGATCTGATGGATCAGCAGTTTGATAATCCCTTTGGGCTCACCTCTGCTGGGATCTGTCTCCTGCAGGAATTTTGCCACTCAATTCATTGACTATTAAGGAACTGGAAATGCTTCCTGCGGATTGGTGCAGCTCACCTACCTCTGCTGGAAGTTTGAGTCCTACCACAGTCCTGACTGCAGCTCAGTCATTATTATCTCTGAGGTTGCAGACAAGCAGAGCAGAGATCAGTCTCCCCAAGAAAAGCTGTTTATATCCATAGTCTGCCTTGCTCCTCATTCACTGAAAATCCATAAATAATGTTTAAATTATATACAGTATCATAGAAGTGGGTCTTTATTCTTCCCACAAATAAATTATTATTCTTTTTTCTTTTTTTTTTTTTTTTTTTTTTTTTTTTTTTTTTTTTTTAGAAAACCAAACGTTAACAAAGTATAAAAAGTAATGCCCCTAACAAAACTACAGTGCTGTTATCATTCCATGCTGTCTTGGGATTGCTGCAGTAAAATGTGTATTTCTTCAAAGTATTGCTTCTTCCAGCATTGCCTGGTGCTCTCCTCAGCAGAGACAGGAACTCCTTTGCATTCCATCTGCAGCTCCGTCTGAGCCGCCACGTCCTTGAAGGTCAAGGCAACTGTTGCATAATGCTCTGGGGGAAGAAAAGGCCACATTTCAGTGATGGGTTTTTGAAAGAATTGCAGTTGTTGCTGCCGATTTCCTCTCTGCTGCTGCCTGGGTCTGTCTTTTCACCTCTGGACACCAGGCTGCTCTCCACAAACACGGACCAAGGGAGCACCCGGCCAGGAACGCTGTCCCTGCCAGGGCTGGTCCTTCTCCTCACAAGACTCACCATCAGGCCAACTCCTACACCGCCACTTCAGGACGATTCTTTGGCTTGGGACCTGGAGGAAGAGAAGGATGTTCTCCAGTTAGCATGGGAGATGATTCCCCCTGAAAACCAAGGAGACACACGCAGGGAACCGGGACAAGGACTGGGCTTTGATTTTTGAAATAAACTATTTTCCTGGACCTCTCTGCTTGCTGCATTCCATGTTCTGTTCTGGCTGTGGGAAAAGGTCAGGGCTCAGCAGTTACTGCACAGACACCATTGATTTTCTGGCAGACCTTGAAACGGGCACCAGCACGAGCCATGTCTGCCCTGCTGCCATGTGTAAGTGCTGTCACTCTGTCACACTGCCCAGCCTGAGTGAGGCACTGCTGCACCAACACCAGCTCAGGGGAGAGCTGTATTCTGATTTTTCATTTAAATAGGTCCTGATCTAATAGATCCTCATCAGCAAAGGCTGATGAATATAACTGACTTCCCTCCGCTTCCACAACAGGTAACGGTTTGGCCTGAACTGAGCAAAAATCAGTTCTCCAGTTAAAAGAAGAATGAATACAAGAGATAAACCTTAGACCTGCTTTGTCACCCCTGGTTAATAAGGATTGTGCTTTTTCCCCCCAGTGCAGGTCATCAGGTGTGGGCAGTGCCTGCTCTTCTCACGGGGAAGAAAAACCACACAACATACGAGCAACTGTTTGGCTTTGAAATACAGGAACTGAAATAGGCATTAGGGAAGCTGAAAGGTCACAAATTTACACTACTTTTTGTTTCAGAAAATGAGGCAACAGCCTTTCCCCCACTTTTAAAGTGCAAAGGAAGAGCTTCTTACCAGTTCTGTGTATTCCCCGCTGACACAGCCCTCAAACATCTGGAGTTTGCCTCCTTTCTCTGCTTCAATCACAGCTGGGCACTTGGAAAACTTCTGTACTAACTAACAAAAAAGAACACACCCATGAAAATACTGGCAGAGAAGAGAGATTGGCTGAAGAAATTAAAACTGTGATGTATGTAGGAGTCTTTAAGCACTCATCAGGCTTTTGATTTTATACAGCACTGCAGTGAGGCCCAGTGAGGTGACAGGATGAGAATATACACACTGATAAACCTGCAGGGTAAATACAGAGCAGGACAGACTGGTCACCTGCAGGGGGTATGGCCACAACACAAACACAGGCACAGGCAGAACTGGCTGTTGAGGGAAATGGAGCAACAGCTCTTGTTTCCCGAGGGTAGCGCTGGGATTGTCATTTAAAGTTCTCCAACACCAGCCCAGGCTCTTATATAGGACACAAACCCCAAATTAGTGAATTTGTATTTCATACCCTATAAGCCACAGTTTCACACCTCCAGTAATTAACCTAATTAACCTGCAGGCTGTGGATAACAGCAGTGCCATTACTGAGCCCTTCAGGCTCCTGAACAACAAGGACCTACATCAAACAGCAAAGCTTTTCCTAAGCAGCAAAGGAGATTGAGCTGCACAGAAACTACATAAAGATGCAGCTTCCCTTTGCTCAGTTGGCTTTTCTTCCTGTTAAGGTAACAAGTGGGGAAAAAAAGGTCTAAGGCAACCTAATCAGCTCTTATTAAAATGGTAAAAGTGGAATCCGTACTTGACACTGTGACACATTTCTTACTTACACAACTGTTCAGCTGGATCAACATCCACATTAAGTTACAATGCCTACTGAAAATATCACTTACTTCCTTTGTGGTGAAGATGCTGTAAAGTTCGTCAGCTGGAGAGTTGAACATTTCCCTCATAAGTATCCTGACTGTTGGAATCTTTACTCCAACTGTATCCACAGACTGTGGTGAAACAGAGTCCTGAAAAGCAAAAAACAGTCACATGAGTAAGTGCAAGATCTTAGAAGTTCTGGCATGGCAGGACTGTTGTTACCTGCACATTCTCAAATATATATTGTTGTGAATACATGGCAGTTATACAGTGTATTTCTGTACTTATTTAATAGTATTATTAATCAGGAGTCACTAAATTCAGTGGGGGAAAAAAACTAAAGCCAACATACCTGCACTGTGTTCCCACTTGGTTTTCGCTCCATGGGCAGCTCCTGACCAACAGGGGCTTTTGTTGGCAGAATCATTCCCAAGGTAAACTCTGGAAGGAGGAAAAGCACTTTTCAGTGTGACACTGAGCTGTACCATCACCCTGACATTCAGGTACACCATGAAGATCACCAAAACTGTGGAGAAGGGGTAGAACTGTGCAGGACATAAAACTCCAATCCAGTTTCCCCCCTTCCACATATTTTCATTAGGAACAGATTAAAAATAAACCCAATACAAACCCAGGGACTTGTCAACATATGACCAACCCGTTCTGGAGAGATGCCCACCCAGAAACACAGCATGCTGCTGAATTCACCTGTTTTAAGTGCTTTCAGGTAATCTCTCAGGGCCTCTCTGACTTTTGTGGTTCCTTCAGTTCTCATCAGGTCCTTCAGAACGTCACCTTCCCCTTTCTTCTTGCTGACATTTATCTAGAAACAGAAAAGCTGCACATCTAAGAGACACCTGATCAGGAGCCTTTTGGGTTCTGGCAACAAAAGCAAGCATTTGGGCTTTGTTTGCTATGCTCAGAGGACAGCTGCAGTTTCAAGTTCATTACCTTCTCAGGGCAGCTGACCTTTGCTAAAAATAGGTCCTCTTGGGTTTTGACTTAAATAAATGTAGTATCTCCACTCAAGGATAGACAGGAGTTGCTGAGGAATCTCTGGAAGCCACAGCGCCAACTGCTATACAACCAACATGGAGATTCCTTAAGTTCTTAGGGCTTGGGGGGTGCTTTGTTGGGTTGGTTTGGGTTTTTTTTTTTTAAGACTACAAGCAGAGTTCTTCTCAAATTTGTAGTTAATATATTTGTCACAGACCATAATTAGCAAAGCAAATTGTGCACATTCCTTGCAGGTAAATTTGAGAACAGAGATAAGTCATTATTCCAAGTATAATAAACAAAAACATGAAATAACTATCCCACTTAATGACAGGATAAATCAAAATACGATGCCTGTATGTTGGTTAATGCTTTATTTAAGAATCTGAACCTATACAGCCATACCAGTATTTCACACCTACCTCTGTATCATCTACCTCATTTTCTTCTGACAGGTTAGGAATTTCAACAGATCCCTTATGTTTCTCACCAGACTCTTTCACTGTACCTGTATTAACATAACGAATTCTTAAATGCATTATTAAAAACTCTTTCCCCCATAGCAAGACTTTTATGCTTGGAAATGAGCTGTACACAAAGTGTTACTTGAAGGGAGTTGCCTCGAGGCTGATTTAAAGGCACTAAACAGCAACCTGAAGTCTCAGAGGTGTTTTTCCAGTGCTTTCCCAGTGAGCTCTGACATCTGCCAGCATAGGATGTGCATCTAAAGGGGGATGACCTGCACAGCTCCATGAACTGTCCTGGGATGTTCTGTGCCAGACTGCTCTGCCTGAAAAGACTGAATTTAAGGTCTGATGCTTTTTTTGTTACACTGAAGACTCTCCCCCCTTTGCCTTGCAAAAACATTTCGTTATTGAAATTAACTCACTATTTAGATCATCATAAAATCTCCTTAGGAAGCAACAGCAGAAACGTGCAGGTTTATCAGCTCAGTGTCAAAACATACACAACCCAACAAGATGCTTCATCAGCCCACTGGCAAAACTCCAAATACAACCAACCCAGTGCCGAGCACGACTGCGGAGGGGGAATTGTCATGAGGTAAATGCAGTATTTGTTTGGATTCTCTCACCTTCAGGGGAGCCAGCTCGATCCACCTACTACTTAATATCACTCCCATTATTTTTAATCACTGCCCTGAAACAACCACCACGTGATCCTGGGCCACTGCAGGGGCAGAACCTCGAGATCACAGCAAGGACACAACCAGATGCTCCGGTGTTTCTTGGCAAGGGACACAGGGAAAGACTGTTGGCAACACAAAGGGCAAAGATCCCTCCCCAGTCAGGCCATGAGGCAATGAAGGGTTGCACAAGATGCAAAGTCTGTTAATCCACAAGCAGCCACATCCACACAGGGAAAGGCTCAACTAGACAGCCCCTCTCAGAGTCTCCCAGGAGAACCTGGCAGCTCCACCAGAAGCCACGTGAACAAGTTAAGTCTCAGCCCTAAAACACTTCTGGGCCCACCACAAATCACACCCAGCCTCCTCAGTGTGTTCTTCCCTGCTCCCTTCCAGCACCAGGATTAGTACAGGAGAACCACACGGTGTTGTCCCTGCAGACAGCAAAGCCAATCTTATTTTTGGCTACTCTCCCCAGAAAGGAAGTGCAAGCAGGAAGAAGTTTTGCTCCTCAAAACACAAACCTGACTTCTCTCCACCCAGCTAATCCTATTAAAAACTTTCACAGCTCCCAAAATATTCACAAGTAGCACAGTTACAGTGTCTGTGCTGGGCAGCAAAGTCCAGTCAGTGAACAAACAGAGCTGTTGGTCAACACGACGTGGGCAGAGCATTGCTGCAGCTCTGCATTTCCAATACCACTGAAATGTAAACAAAACTTTATTACCTTCTTATCAAACTATCAAATTATTTGTTTGAATCCCATGGGACTTCAGTAACAGACCTAAGAATAAATTATTTTTTGTTTCCTGCCAATCCAGTATTTTAGAACATTAATTGTGAAGCACATGACTCAGAAAGACCCACTGTTGAAATACCTGCTTTAAAAGGACAAACATGTTTTCATAAAGCTTCCATCGCTATTTGCAATAAGCCATTAAAATCCTCACTACATCTTCTGAGAAATGACAGGACAGCCTCAATTTTAGTGACATTAAGTACCCTCAGTTCCTCACTTTCTAGTTTCTCTCGAATCGAAATTGCAAAGCACAATGTTTTTCCAACACTGGACTTCCCAAACTGGCTGCAAATTTCAGGATTTCCATAATTTGTCCTTACATAGCCACACTTTAATCATAGCTTGAAGTCCTAGTTATCCTAGAAGACTTGTAGAAGGAACCAATTACAGCAATTAATGCTTTTAGCAGTTCAGTCTGAACTCTCACTTTTAATTCAGAGCTCCCAAAACGCCATGATGGTTACCAAATTTAGAAAAAAAAAAAATCATAACCTGTTTTTTTAGGATTTCCCTAAAAAATTTCCTTTTTGGGCATAAGAAAATCCCCTTTTTAGCATTTCAAACTAAGCTCTCAAAGACAAGATCCCCTCAGTGCAGCACTGAACTTAGCACAGCATCTAACCCAAGTCAGAGCTGTCTATTATAAACACTGACCAGCAAAAAGACCTCCCAGAGGAGTTTTAAAAACAATTTGCATAGAAATACAAAGTACCTGCCTACTTTGAAGCTTTATATGCTGAAATAAACCCAACAAACTAACCTGTGTTTAAAACTTAAGGTGATTTCAGCTTAGCTTTAAAAAAAAGTCAAAAAGCTGACTGCAATTATTTTAAAACTGCGTGACAGAGTGTAATGTTTGCCTTCCTCTCGGTTAACGTTTACATCACACTCTAAGTATGCTCTTAGTTTGTAACACACTTGGAACACTTAAACCTATAAAAAATAAACAACAGTACTTTTTAAAAGTCCCCTCTTACTGTGGGAGCAGATTGCAATTCCAAGTCTGTCCTGGTCAGCCAAACCTCCTACAGTAACACTCAAGGCCAGAGAAATGCGGAGCGGAGGAACAGCCTGTCACTTGGCATTAAAATATCCGAGGAAAAATTCCCATGCAGGTGCTTTCCCATCAGCTCCTCCTGCTTCTTACTGCAGTGCAAGGGACAGTCCACAAACTGCTATCAAGTCTTAGGCATCTAATAAATGGAAGGAAGTCCCTGATATCACCAAAAGCTGACCGGCAACTAAAGAGTTTGTCATGGGACAAACACAGCTGAGGACAACTCCAAGAGCTGAGACTGCAAACCAATACAGCACAACAAAAACGCCCGGGCATCCCAAATAATCAAAAATTATTTCTAGCTTCCTCGTTTCCCACTAAAGAGTTTTATTTACCCTCATGTAATTTATGATCCTCAAAGCTACATTAAATTTTTGGAAATGTGTGCGATCTCACGTTTCCTGGGCTCTCCTCCCTGCTCTCCACATGAAGAAACACACAGCTGTTTTGGGCAGACTGGGAAGCTAAAATAACCCAAGCACGGAGCTGTAAGCAATCCACAGTGCAGGGATTTTACTCCTTGCGAGGCAAAACGAGCGCTGGGAAAACGGTGCTAAGAAACACGTGGTGGAAAAACATCGGGAGAAAGGGGGGGAAAGCGCCGAGCTCGGGTTTCAAGGTTATTTAAAAACACGCATTTACACAGTTCAGCCCCACGTGGCTCCTGCAACGTCCCCGCGGTTCTGACTCACTGCAGGTCACTGGGATATTCGCCTTTCTCCAGGGAATGGCTCCCGATCCAGCACCTAGGGCACCCCCTGGCAGGGCCCCGCCGGGACTCGCTGCCATCCCGCGGCAATCCCGAGGCTCCCCCTGTCCCTGCCGTACCTTTCCAGCTGAGGCGCAGGTTCCACTCGTAGAAGAAGATGAGTTTCCCCTTGCGGCTGTTGCAGGACGCCTCGCCCTCCACGTGTTTGAGGTCGCCGATCTCGCACCGCCCGGCCTCGCCCTCCACCACCAGCCCCTCCAGCACCTCCTTCAGCTTCCTCTTGGACCAGCTGGTCGCGTCCCGCTCCGTCCTGCCCCGGGAATGAGGGAGCGGCGGGGCCGGGGGTCAGCGCCGCCCGCCTTTCCCCCCCCGCCCCCCGCAACACCACCGCCCGCCGCTCCTTCCCCGCATCCCGCCCCATTCCCGGCCCTCACCAGTGCCAGTTGTTCACGTTGGTGGCGTCCGCGCGCTCCTCCACGATCCAGCGGGGATCCCCCTGGCCCCACTTGGCCATGGCGGCTCCTCCGGCCGCTTCCGCCGCCGCCGCCGCCAGAAGGTGCCAGAAACTTCCCCGCCCCGCCGGAGGAGGAGGAAGGAGAGGCCGCACCGCCCTCCCCGCGCTCAGGGAGGAGGGACCGGGAATCGCAACCTGCCGAGCCGAGCCGAGCCCCGGGTCTCACCCCGCCGCTCCTGCGCTCCTGGGGCCGGGAAACGCCGCTCCGAAGGGGCTGGTCCCGCCTCCACCGCCGCGCAACTGCGAACACAGGGAGAGAAATGTCAAATAAATAGGAAAAGCCGAAAGCGGATTCTTGGTTTTCAACCAGTAAAACCGCGGCGCGGAGTTTGGTGCCAGAGAACAGAAAATGGATGTATTGAGAAGTACTTGGGAATCGGGTTTATTGTCTTGGGCATTAGACGCGCGGCAGAGGAAATGAAATACGCTGCGGTGCAGCACCGCAGCCCTTCGGCGAATTGCGTGTTCTCTTATAACAATAGCAGCAGAATTAAAATCTGGATAGCGTCCCCGTATTGTTGCTCATTTAATTCTGCCCCCTCATTGTGCTTTTCTTCATCACGTGTCCTTGTTATAAAGAGATGTCGTGGCCAGACTCATCGTCTTCAGGCTCATCTTCAGAATCATCATCTTCAGGCTCTTCATCTGCATCCAAAATCACCGCCACTTCTGAAAATTTTACTCCTTTCAGTTCTTTTTCAGGGGCAGGTGACGGGGGCTGAGGCGTTATGGGAAGAGCAGATTTCTGGGTTGTGTCTGTCAGAAGGGAATCCTGCAAGAAAATGTAGTGCAGGTGAGGCAGAAATTTCTGTTAAAAATGGTAACGTGGAAAAGTTCGAAGCAGTAGAAGTTGTAAAACTTGTATTTTCTGTCTGTGAAGTTTGCAAACAAAGCATTGTTTTTAAGGTGGGAAGTTTTCTGAGCAGCACACAGGAACCCCATACTGTGCACATTCCATAATAGGCAGAAGAGAGTCAATTTCTGGATGACAAATCCTCCTCCTCCTCCTCCTTCTACTCAGAGACAACAGCCCCTCCTCTAAGATTTTTACAGAATCAGAGAATGGTTTGGGTTGGAAGAGACCTTTAAAGATCATCCAGTTCTAACTCCCTGCCCTGGGCAGGGACAGCTTCCACTACACCAGGTTGCTCCAAGCCCTGTCCAGCCTGGCCCCGAACATTTCTAGGGATTACTTCACAAAAGATTATTTTCTTTTCAGTTCCATGACAGGTTTTTCAATATTTCCTTCAATTATTTGATTAATAACAATAAAATACCTTTCACTCCATGCCTTGCAATCAGAAAGCTCATTACCTGTTTTGTTATGAATGCCACAGTGGGCTGGGCCTCTGTGTTTCCAAGTTCAGCAGCTTTTTCAGATGCTGTTTTATCCTCATGATCACTGTTGTAATCTGGCAGTATTGTCTCAAGGTAATTGCCTTTTTCAGGGGCCTGAATTTCATCTTTGTCAGCATCACCTCCTCTGGTGCTGTACATGTTGTCAAATGATATTATCTCGCTTCTCCTGCAAGAGAGTTAAGAGAATTCATAACACAAAAATCTCAGCTTCTCTGAGAGCAGCATGTACAGTGATCTCAAAATTAGTGGGATTTTATCCAAGGGAATAAATGTTAAGTAGCTTCTTGTATCCTGAAGGTTCTTTTCTGTATAAGGATTAACAATTTGCTAAAGAGTAAGTAGGAATTTGCCCGTGTAATTTTTGATACCAGATTAAAAGGTATTAGCGTCCTTCAAGTGTAGAGATTTTTAACTTATCATTATAAGGGTTCTTAAAAACTGACCTATATACTAATGAAAGATCCAAGGAAAATCCTGTGGTACCAGAATAAACTAGAATCACACTCTTTTATGCTATTTTTAATAAATGTGTGATATCAGCATTCTACTTACCCATTATTCATGTGCTCTAGTTTCTCTAAGCTTTTCAGGCTTCCATTTTTGTCCATTGCCCATGGGTTATCAATGCCCTCCATACTTTCAGCTTGTTCCTTAACCAAAAGCTGCTGCCCATGCTTTCTGAAAATGATAAATACATTAAAATAAAATTATTAATTCTTTTTGAATATTGGCTGCACGGTTGTTTTAGAAACAGAAGACAAATTATTTGTGTTATGGGTTTAATATACAATATTTACTTTCATTATTATTCTGGGGATTTGTTTAGGATATTTCCTATTTTTCCATAATGGTAGTAGGGTAAATATTTGTTGCCCTCTTGGAAATGTAATTGTTTTCCTCTCCTGTGTGGCCCTGCTGCCACTGAAGTTAAGCAGCAAAACCTCCCTTGATTTCGGCATTCTTGGGGTTAGAGGAGACTCATGTGGGTGTATTACAGCTACTTGTGCCTTCACAGTTACAGTTTCTGCTGTCCACATTTCTCTGTTTTAAAACTGTTTGTTTCTGCTGTTGCTGTGTGACCAACACATGAAGAAACAACTTTTAATTACCTGTGGTGTGTTTAATATCTACACACCAGCCATTGTGAGTCATAGCAAATCTTGGGCAACGCTCCATGCAAGCATCAACAGTTTATGGGACAACTTTGTCAAGCTGACATTTAAATAAACTGGTGTAGCTGTAAATCTGAAGTACACTGTTAGAGCAAAGCTCTGTGTACCTTTTCCTTTTCACATCCAGGACCACGTACACCAGGAAGGCGATGAAGGTGCAGGCCAGGAGGACGCTGAGCACGATGGCCGCGACGAGCTCCGGGCTGGCCGAGGCAGCGGGAACGTCCCCTATGGCAGCCGTGACAGAGGTGGAAAACACCTTCTCCAGTTCTTCCTCAATGTTTCTCGACTGCTCCTTGAGTTTTCTGAAGAAAAGAAGGTTAAATGTGGGGATTTACCAGGCCTCCTTTTTGGCTGGAGGAGTAGGGAGGAAAAGAACAAAATATCCCTCCCTGGTCTGCCAAGACCTTTTCTGAAAATTCGGACTTGTCATGGCTTTCGTTCAGGAAAGCCTCTGTTCTCTAAGCAACCAGCCCTGGTGCTTGTGACCTAAAATTCTGCAAAGCTTGGACAATTGAACTTGAGAGATCAGTAAATCCTCTAAATCCACATCACTGTCATATTATGAAACAAATGTAAAATACACCTAAAGTGTAAATTTTTAATCAACAGTCTGCTGTCGTAAAGGGAGTATATTTTAATTACGTTCTTTCTGCTTCAGCTTTTTTCTTAAACTGACTTTTAAATCTACTTTGCACAATTAAACTGCCTTATTCATGTTTTTGACAAGCTCTGGAAATTACCTTTCAATAAATAATGAAAGCTTTCTGAATTCTCAAATATCCATTTAAGCCTTGAGCCAAATCTCAGATAAACTGTTATTTGATCTAAACCCGTCCAGTCCAAGACCTTAATGACTTCCAGGGAAACAAAACCCATCTGCACAGCTCTGAGCCCCAGAAGCCAGACTGTGCCATACAGACCTTTTTACATCCTGTGCAGGTATTTCCTGGTGGGCCTCATCAAAAGCAATAATTTCTACGTGGGTTTCATCAGTGCTGCTTCTTGCTTTTCTTTCTAATTCATTGGAATAAACATCAACAATGTATACATTCCATCCAAGTTTATCTTCCAGGACCCTGTCATCATATTAAGAAAACATTTTTAATTAACTGGGCAATGACAGATCCTTTTACTCTGGAAATTAAATAAAGCACTTGGCAGATATTGATTTTAATAAAAATACCTTGGCAAGTATTTTATAATCTAAGCATGTAAAAGAGATTATTATCAGCAAAGGAATTAAGCTATTTGCCCAAAATTTTTGAGGGATTGGGTAGCACAGGAAAAAAATGCCCAGTCAGTGATATCTGTGGAGTATTACAAACAATAAAGGTGGGGAGGAGGGAAATTCAGTCTCATAATCCTCATTGTTTTCTCCTCCTTCTCCATAGATTTTCATGCAGTATCACCTCCCTGTAGGCTGTCAGACCCCTATCCCAAATGGACTCCAAAGTTGTCACTAGATATTATACCAGAATAAGCTTCACAGTTTCAAAAATACCTTTTTACTTCGACAATGTTTCTTTCAACAGCATTGATCTGCTGATTAAGCACCAGCACCACGATGTTGCTACTGGAACTGGAATCAACAGTAACCTAATAAAGAAAGAATCACATAGGAGATTTTCTAAAACATCTGTTCCTCTCAGATTGATTGAAAAAAAAAAAACCAAACAAAAACCAACCCACTGAACAGCAACAAAACCCCTCTGAGATAAAAGAATTGTCCTCCAAAATCAGCCTTTGTGCCAATATATTTTTATATGTCAGTGAAAATGGCAACCTCTTAATTCTAGTATGTAGTAAATATCCATGTATCAGACAGACTTGGTGGTGATGTTAAGTAATTTTTTTTTGCCATTACTAACCCCCTTTTTTTTTGCCCTTCTTGTGTTCAGAGTTTTGACTTGGGAGTAAATCAGGATTATACATGGCAATATTCCTTACATTGACTGTTGTCTGGGCTGTAAGTCTTCTTGTGCCTTGGTCTGCAGCTTGGACTTCCAGATAAAATGTGCCAGCCTTCCCTGCTACAGAAACTGTAAAAATCTCCCCTGTGTTTTCATTGATGTCAAATTCATTTGTTTGATGATTCACTAAACTGTACAGCACAAGGCCGTTGTCTCCTGCGTCGGGATCCGTGGCCTGGGTTTGGAAAAGGTGATCTGTGAAACTCAGGTTTAAGTGCTCCTTTAACCCGGTTTAACTGTGGAAGAAATCCATCTCTTTCACAGGATTTCTGTCCAAGTGAAGGGCACAGGAAATACTCCACCTGGACTGTAATGACAGGGTGCTTGTAGGGCACAGAGTTGGGGATGCGAGCAGAGTAGGAATCGCTCACAAACACGGGCTCCTCGTTCACGTCCTGCACAGAGATCGTCAGCATGGCCACGTTCTCAGCAAACAGGCCTGCAACAAACACAGGTAACAGCAACAAACACCACCAGAGCCCACATTCCAAAGGCTGGCTCAGGCTGTGGCTTTGGGAGTAGAAAGGGAACACAGCAGGGATGTGTCCAGAGGAGCTCTATCCCACCCTGCCTACAGCTCCAGTGGGAGCAGGCAGTTCCAGGCAGTACTGCTCCTCTGGCAGCCCTCTCCAGCTGCTGTAGCAGGCAGGTTCCTCCAGCTCCTGCTGAGGAGTCCAATGCCAGCTGGTATATCCTTTTGTGAGCCCACAGAAGAGCCCTGTGAGGGTTTGCACCCTTGGGGAAGGGAAGGCTGCTGGCTTTGCTCTGCACAACAGCAGATTTCCATCTTTCACATCAGATTTTTCAGCTGAAGACAATCCCCGTTCCTTTACTGGGTTGTAAATACAAAAGAGGTGTCCATTGCCCCGATTCAAGCTGGAATGTCCTTCAAAGCAAAAAGTTACCTGAACGCTGCACCTCTGCAGTAGATGAGGTTTTTTCAGGCAGATGAGTTGCTTGAATTAAAAGCACATACTGAGGAACTTCCTCGTAGTTCAAATTAACTGCTGTCCTCAGCTCCCCACTTGTGGGATCCAACCTAAAATGACCTGAAAGGAAAAAACATGCAATTTTGCTGTTATAGCTACCATTTTACCATTTTGCTGTTATAGCTACCATGTATCCCTCCTACTCTGGTGTCTTAGTTGCTCTTGGGATGTTTCCAGGGCTCCTCTGCTCGTAAGAACGTGAAATGCAACATTTCCACTGGTCAAGCAGCAAAGCATCACAGCTGGGTTCCTATCCCAGACCAAACAGCTCTTAAACATGTAAAGGAACAATATATGGGAAAAACAGAATTGCAGCTTCTTGGTGCACAACTCATTTTTTAGATATTTCCGAGTTTTCTATTTTGGCTCCCTCAGTCTTAAATTTTCCTAATTTAAGACTACAAACCCCCATCTTTTAGCAAGTTACCACCCTCTCCATAGCCAAAGATCAATAAAATCAATGCTGACAAGCTCTGAAAGAAATTTGGTGTGCTTCCTTTTCTTTAAAAAAGACACAAATTTTCATCCATGCTCTCCAACTCCTCCTTTTCATCCAGCAACATCTGCCACACAAAAGACAGATTGTTATGTTCTCTTGGCTATTTTAACTCATAAGGGAAATCCTACTCACCTTTTTCATTGCCAGATACAACACTATAATCAATCAGTGCTCCTGAAGCTTCCACCACAGAGAGAGCATAAATTAAATAATCCACTCCTGTGTTTTCTGAAACAGAAATGCTAAAGCAGGAAATAAAGGAGAAATATGAATGTTAAACTTCCCATCAGTTGTTGCAGGGGCAGACTCTGAAATTTTACTCCCTGTGGAAAATCCTGCCCATGCCCATCCAGTTGTTTGCTGGAGCTGCCTGACTTTCAGAGAGCAGTGCAAGCCCTACTTTTCTATCAGACATTGGTTTATCCTTGAGTAAAGACTAAGGAAAAATATTTTATAGTGTGCAAGAGGAAAAGGACAGAAAGTCTGGCTTAGACGTCTGCAAAATAAAGTGAGAGGTGTTGCCTCAAATCACGTTCACAGAACCCCCAGAACAGCAGAATTTCCTAAATATTTTATTTTTAAAAACCCTTCATATCCTTTCTTCTGCATGGAAAAATATGAAAATAACCTTCAACTTTACTATGTTTTGCTCTACCTGGAGAATATCTATAGTGTATATATGTGTTATATAATGTGAAAGCCTCACCTGATTTCACTCCTGTTAAACTGAGGGACGAATGGCCGGTTGTCAAACACATCAAGGGTAATCAGAGCAGTGTCATTTAAAGGAGGGGAGCCTTTGTCCTTGGCCATCACTGTTAAGTGGATCTCTCCAGACCTAGACAGGTTTCCAGTTGTAATTATTTTCCCCTCGCTCAGGTTTTCCACCAGGAAGAAAGGGCTCACGTTTGGATCCGGGAGGATGTAGTACTCAACAAGGCCATTGTGCCCCTGCCATGGAAGGAACACAACTCCATGGAACTGGGAGGGTATTTTGAAAGGCAGGAGGAACAGTGAAACAAGAGATTCCAAAATTTCTAAGTGTCTGTAGTGAAATTACTCTGAAAATAGGGATTTTTCTTTTTTTTTAAGAATGAAGACCTGAGGTTAGCTACGGTAGGATGGGTGGCAATTAAAAAAAAAAAAAAAAAAAAAAACCACAAAGCAAAAGAAAATTCACAAAAAATTGGCCACTCACACAGTGAAAACATGTAAAAAAAGGTCTCTAATGAAAATAAGTGTAGAGGGGGACAATCAGAGTAGTGAGAGTGGCACAGGGAGGACAAGTGCCACTCTCATGGCACAGGACCAGACAGCTGAAGGAGGAATTTCATTAGGGTCTCAATGCACAGCTCACACAGTCCAGCAATTTTCAGAAGCAATTTCACTTTTTATACAAAAATCACTGAAAAGGGTAATTAAAAAAATGGCTGGTGGATCATTTGCAGCAATGTGCCACAGCTGCAGCTATTCTAACCAAAATTACATGTGAGGAAATAGGAAGGCACCTGCTCCACCTATTTTGTTGTCACTTCTAGAGGTTTCACCCTTTAAGTGATATAATTACTGGTGATGTTGTCATGGTGATCTGTGTGACTCCTGGATGTCCCTGCCAGTGCCTGGAGACTGCTTGATGGGTGCAGTAGAGATGTACCAAACAAAATTACATTAAAAAATGGGGATGGGGGGAATTAATGGGGTACCACACTTGAGAGGCGTGTGGCACGCAGACATTTCCATGCTCAAGCCAACATGTGATGTTTAGCTTTTACAGAATCATCTACTTCAGAAGTTCAAATAACTTCAGAGACACTAAATTGCTTCAGTCCTTGTGTGCTTCTGAAAGCCTGGTGCAGCTCCATATAAAAAGGGGGAAAACTAAAGCAAACACAGCTGAGGAAACATGTCCAAAGAGAGGGAGTCCACAAGTGTCAAGGCAGAACCATCAGAAGTCCTAATTCCCAATTCCCAGTGCTGTTAGAATTCACTACATTTGTTATTTCATGCCTAAAGGACAGAGAAAGATCTCTCTGGGCTGCAGCTGAAAGCAGTGCCAGAACCAGACAGGAGGAGTTACCTGATCCTTGTCGGTGGCACTCACAGTTATGACATGAGCACCTACAGGATTAAGCATGTTCATGGAAGCAGAATAGGAATTCTGAGCAAACACTGGAGCATTATCGTTCACATCAATCACCAGCACGGTGACTGAAGTAGTTGCCTAGAAAACAAAATGGTTTGGTGCATTTTAAAGTGTTTAAAATGTCTTATTTAGGAATGTTGGGGTTTTTTTTCTTACTTGGATACGCAACAAGAAGTGTAAGTCAGGGTTTGAAAACGCTGTAGTAAAATGTTTTTTGGGTTTAGTTTTGTGACCTCAACATCAGAGATACTACAGGATTTTAACACAAGAGGCAGAAATCCAATGCTGCAGTAGGATTCTACTTGAAAGGTGCCTGAATGAGTAAGAACAGGGCATGTTTAGGGGGCCAGTGTGTCTTACACACAGTTAAGAGAACCACACATGTTCTAGTTCTGTTAAATAAGTGTCTAATATCTTCCCAAATAAAAGAAACACAGCAGAACTACAACAATTGGCTGAGAATACTTTTTGCTCCCATGAAAAATTATCCCATCACTTACAGTTCTAACAGCAGCAAGCAAAGACTCCCAGCCCAGGTTAGTCAGCAAACAATTCAGGGTTGAACCCTACCATGCATAATTTTGAAGTATTTCCCATAATTAAAGTATACTGCTACCCAGTGTGGTCAAAGGTCGTAGCAGTTTGCCTCTAAACACGATTAGGTGACTCATTTATTCCACACAATAAATGTCTCCCTCCCACCAGTTCAAAATCCACTCTTCAGAGCTACAGTTCATTACAATAATGGCCTTTTACCTGATGGAAAGGGGCAGATTTATTGTTGACTGCAGTCACTGTAAGGTTGTATTTACTCGTGGTTTCATAGTCTGGAGAGTTCTTTATCTTGATGATGCCCTGTATTTCATCTATTTCAAATATATTTTTTCCACCATCTGAGATAGATTTAAAGAAGCATCATCAATTAATACATTTTAGAAGCACATGATTAACTACACTCTTAAATTATACTTCTGCTGGTTTTGGCCACAAAGTCTCACATATTGACACAAAGTCTGATACATATGGAAAATAAAAGACTAAAAGCATATAAACTGTATTCACATTGCTCTTGATGGTCCTTACAACAAAACCAACTATTTCAGCTCTGGTCTAAAGGGGCCTAAATTTCCATCTCTGTTGGGTTCTACAAGGCAGATTGTAGAATGTTGGGATTAGGCCCTAGATCCTTATCCCTTATTCAAGAACACAGTGATAGAATTCCTTGTTACCTGTAAGTTTATAGAGAACAAAGGCATTGTCTCCTGTGTCTTTGTCTGTTGCTGTGACTTTTCCAACTATGAATCCCACAGGCACATTTTCATTTACACTGAATTCAGACACTGGCTCAAAGGCAGGTGGCCAGTCATTAACATCAGTGATCTTTATGACAACTGTGCAGTAACCTCTCTTCTTCTCAGGGATTCCATCATCTTCAGCATATACCACAACCTGGAAGTAATTGGTAATGGCAGATCACACAAAGAGGTACTTGCATAAGGATTTAAAAAAAAATCTTGGTTAATTTTAAAACTTTGTAATATTCTTAGAAAGATAAAGTCCAATTCTGAACAGCAAATTCACCAGTATTTTTGCTTGAAGCAAAATAAGATCATAAATATCCAGCAGTGGCAACAACAATAAAGAAGATTAACTGAGAATCATATCTGCAAGATCTCAGTGCAGTCCAGATTCAAGCAGCCAGCCTGAATACATGAGCTGTCACTGTGAAATTAGTCATTCATGTGCTGGAGTGTTTGCAGGGCAGGTGAACAGTGAGCTGTGCTTGAATTTCATTACAGTTGAAAGGCAGTGGCTTGTTTTAATAAAGCCTCACATCTTGAGATTGCTCATGTTCTAAACCAATGCAGAAAATGTTCAAGCAATATCAAGCCAAACAAAAACACAAGTGTCACCTGTTATCCAAGAGAAAGATAAAGAGTTCTGAATAAAACAAGATTTAAGAAATGTAAAGCAAACCTGATACTCTGTGGGTTCCTCTTCATAATCAAAGGTGGTATTGGAATATAGAACTCCAGTTGTTTCATTTATCCTGAATTTTAGCCCGTGTCCATTAAGAATGCCATATGTTAGGAACCCATTTCTACCTGTATCATTATCCTGAGCTTTCAGCTGGACAATCTGAGTAGCTGGTGAATTCTGGGGATGAGGAAAGATTGGAGCTGTCAGAGACTGGTTTGCTGCAATTCCTTGGATTATGTGAAAGGGGGAAGCAACAGATACTGCACACACAGTAGTATAGGCATTTTAAAACCAAAATTATGCAATTTATTCAGCAGAGTAAGAGCCTCTTGTTTTCTCTAATTTACAGAAAATAGCTATTTCCTGCCCCCATGTCTCTACCTATTGCAGCAATCCTCAGGAGGAAAAATCTCCATGATTTCCAACACCCTAAATCTTAACCTCGAGCATCTGACTTGCTGTTATTTCTGTTCAACATCCTCTACTCCCATGAAACTCAGTGGATGTTCTCAGCTTCAGAATCACATTTCTTTCTGAACACTATTTGGCTAATAATTACTCTTATCCAAAGAAATAATACAATCCTCCCTTTTTAACAATGTTATTTGCAGCAAGATTGACAGAAGAAATCAGTGTTTCACTTGCACAGCCATTTGAGACCTGGAGTTATTTGATCCAACTGTGTAAATATTTCATATGCAAATCAATTTTTTAAGGTTGGGAAATGTGATCCCAGCTCTCCTCCATTAAACTAACTGGGAACATTTCAAATAGGTGTAATAATTGAACTTAAATTTAGCTCAGTGGTAGAAATGGGTTACATTTTAAGTCAGTTGTGGCCGTTAAAGAGAACGTGTGGCATCAGCTGGGGATCTCAAAGGCAAGGTATGTGTCATATAAAATATTAATATGATCACCGGGCTTCTGTTTAAAAAAGCAGCCAGCAGATTAAAGTGTGAAAGGTGTTGCTGGAAAATTGAAGAGTGAAATGTTGAGCTGGATGCTTTTACATAATTAAATGCTGTGGCTTCTTTTGTAGACTACCAATGTCTGAAAATCTGACTGAAATCTGGCTTGTTCTCTGCTGCTGATCACTGTGTGTCAGCAAGAATCACAACAGATTGTGCATGAGCAGGAGGAGAAATATTGCTAAACTAGACTTTTCCCTGCTGTTTCTCTGTCTGAAGCTCCCTTACAAAAGGCTGAGTGAGTCTATGCCCAGCACATCCACCAGATTTTAAATGCACCTGAATATTCTCTTTGTATAAATATGCAAAATGGAGTGGTAGTTCTTCCTTTGTGGAGCCCCTTATTTCATTCAAAGGTTCACTTTTCCTTCGATATGTCCACACTTTTAGACCATTCTCTTTGTGTATTGGGATTTTCAGCTCAAAATCAACCTCAGAACATCCCATGGCAGAACAGAAGGGCCAACCTGCCCACTTCCAGAAGGTTTACTTTTATTAAATATAAATCTTCAATAAAAAGGTGATGCAGTTTGGATGGCACTTTCTTACCTCTGCCAATGTTGCTTCCAGAAGAGAGGATGGGAAAACAGGAGGGAAATCATTTTCATCAATAACTTCCACCTTCACTGGAACTTCATTAAATATGTCAGCATTAGTTGAGTCTGTTGCTCGTACACTGAAAGTTACTGGAAAATCTTCCAGTTTTAAATTCTTTGTTGTTCTTATGATACCACTGGATGAATGGATCATGAAATACCCTGTTCAAAAAAAAAAAAGAAAAAAAAAAAACCCCAGAAATTATTCTGGTTATGAATGTATTAGTTGAAACTGAAGATACGAATCCTTCAATGCAAAAAATGTGTTTTTTATAGCAGTATTATATGTTACAGTATTCTTCAAAGAACAAAATGAAATTCAACATTTTTACAAGGTTTATAAGAATGTCAGACCTATCCAGGGCTGTAATTAACAAAAAGAAACAATTCTGAAGGTCAGATGGAAACCAAAAGGGAGAAAATTCACTCCACAATTCTCCACTCAGGTTTTCACCTTCTTATGAAACAGGCCCTGTTTCAGTTAGAAATTATTAAATTTTTAGATATATAGATATAGATTAGATATATAGATTAGATATAGATTATATAGATTAGATAGAGATATAGATATAGATTATATACATTATATATATAGATTTTATAGATTAGATATAGATATAGATTATATACATTAGATATATAGATTATATACATTAGATATAGATATAGATTATATACATTAGATATAGATATAGATTATATACATTATATACATTAGATATAGATATAGATGTATTATAGATGTAGATGTAGATAGATGTAGATGTAGATGTATAGATATTTCCTCTGAAGTCCTGTTCTTACTGGAGATGTGGAGTTCTGCAACTAACTGTCTATGTTTGATGATGCAATAAAATCAGCTCTATATTTAGTAAAAATAGACACGTGACAAAGCACTGATCTACTTGACCCTACATAAACTTCATCTACACTCTCACATGTGTTAAGAAAACATTGCTGAGTTAGTTTTTCTACCAGAAGTCTTTATGTTTTTAGGTATTTTTGCTCCAGCCACTCTAACTTTATGTCTGATCAGGTACCACCTGACCTTCCTGTAGCAGAAAAAGCGTAGAGGTGGTGGAGGCCAGGTATGGATCATGTGGCTCTTGCTAAAGGGACAGAAATTCAATCACGTGCACCTGATACAGATCAAATTTGTACATCTGGCTGATACATCTCCAGTATTAATGGCTGTAGAACTGAGATAACGGCAAAGAGAGAGAATTAACACCCCAAAAGCTCTCTGCTGTTGTTTAGCACACCCTCTTCTTGTTATTCCACACCAAGAGCTTACCCCTGTCATCTCCAGAGACAATAGTGTAGCTCACAGGGACACTGTACAACACATTGGTCTGCACCACAAATGTATGTGGCAGTGCCTTCTCACTCAGAGGGGCAGGATGATAGGCTGCTTCCGAGAACACCGGGAAGGACACTCCGACGGGAACTACGGTGACTGACACCTGCAGGGAAAAGGACATGGACACAGGGGTTGTGTTTCCAGCTCTAGCAGACTCTCCTACTGAGGTGTGCAACAGCACAAGTCCAGAACTTGGGGCAGTAGGAAAGATTGCTGTGTGCTGATTTTATAGATGAAAAAAAAGGTGGTCAGTAAAGAAGGCCTCTTGCTTCGCAAAAATAAAGATCATTTATTTCTAACTGATGCCAGACAGCTTCTCTCCAAGCCTCTAAAGAATGATTGCTTGTAAGTCTACCTTTTGAGGTTGTTGAAGACAATTTTCTACATGTCTTTATCCATACAGATTTCTAGTTCTTTTTTTTTTTTTTCAGTTCTGCTGCAATATTTAGTGGCAAAAAATCAAGTTCTAAGCACTGTATAAAAATTTTTTCAATCATATTTACACTTCTCAGTCGTTAATTTAGAAATTACTTTTTCTTGCTTTATAGAAAAATAAACAGGAACATATTATTTGCCACCTCCTGTTTATTTATCACACACTTCCATTACATTCCCTCTGACTGCCCCACTCTTGGACCTTGCATAGAAGTCTCCACTCTAATCCTCCTCCCTCACGGCCTAGAGCTTGTCTGTCTTTTCTGACATGAAATTATCTATGTTTTCCATAGTTTTGCCTCACTAAGACCCATTTCCTGGTGTAGTTATGCTCAGTTTAGAACAAAACAAGCTGGGGAATAAACTGTGCAAGTTGACACTAAAATTTAGTACCTTTACAGAGGTTGAAAGAGGCGGCAAACCCGAATCCGTAGCGGTGACATTCAAGGAGTGATACTGGGGTTCAGTTTGTTTGGATAAGTCTCTTGTTAATTTGAGTTCTCCTGTGGTACTGGAGAGACTAAAGAGGTCTTCTGAGTTCCCATCTGAAAACAGGAAAGCAGGTTTTGGAGCTGTTCCATGGGACCAGCAGAGACAAGTGATTGGATTATACATCTGGGATTGAAGAGACACAGGTGGAAATCCTGATCCTGGTCTGGGACTTGGAGCAAGACACCCCTGGTCTCTCTTGATTCTGTGTTGCAGAATCATTTGGGCTGGAAGGGCCTTTGTGAGGCCTCTAATCCAACCTCTTGGCTCAAAGCAGGGTCAGGAGTGAACTCAGCACAGGTTGCTCAAGGCTTTGATCCATCAGGTGCTGAGAATCTCTCCTGGGCATTCTGTTCCAGTCATTGCTTACCCTCACAGAGGATTTTTACCCCTTATATCCAGTCAGAACCTGCCAATTTCAATTTGTGACCATTATCTCTCATCCTGGTGGTTTACCAGTATTCAAGTATCCCAGTAGTAAACAGCCAGAAGGTTTTTTTTTTTTCTAACATACCTGTAATACTGTAGATAATTCCTTCATCATAATCCTTGCTTTCATCTCTTGCATTGATATCTACTACCACAGTGCCAGCTGTAGAATTGTCCAGAAGGATCTGGTAATATGAGGGCTTGTCAAACACAGGTCCTTCTTCATTCACATCTTCCACAGTAACTGAGAAAGAAGGTCCAAGTCTGATGAGTTTTGCCGAAACAGTTACAAGCTATTTCTTCAGCTAATACAATCCAGCACAGCTCCTCTGAACTGAGTTGGGGCTCTTTCTATTTAAAACAGATGGCAACCTTGTCCTCTGAACTTGAAGATACTTGCCTTTGTGGATTAAATTATTTACTGCTCAAGCAATAACTTCACTCCTGGCTAGAATGCTGTCACTGCTATCTGTCAGGAATAATATCATACTGTTCCACTGGGCTCCCTTCTGTGTCCATATTCATCTGGTATCTCTAGTCTTTGCCTTGGCATTGGGAGACAGGATAACTTAGTTTATTATTTGTACATGGCCTGGATAATGGTCCACAATTAGTGAAGTTGCTCTATGGCCAACATAAATAACACAGAACAAGAAATAATAAACAAACTAATACTTCCAGTCATACTGGTCAAAAGTAGGGCTGGCCAAAACCTAGAATACCAACTTCACTTAGATCTCTTTTTTTTCCCAAGAGTACCAATTAATTTTTTTTAAGGAAAAAAAGCAACAGCAAACAAGCACTGTCATTTTAACAACACTAAAAATCTCTGTCAGTGTCATTTATCACCCTAGAAACAGGCTTTCTGTAAACAAGCAGAAAAATAACTGGATCATGTTTTTGGGAACCTTTTCAATCAAAATGTCAATAGGTATGAAAAAAAATATAATAGAAAAATTTGTGAATATACTGAAGTGAGAATAATGTCGGTTTGTGTGAAAGAAAATCTTCATTTTTGACAAGGCCAGTATTTTTTTAAAAAATTTCATCTGCCTGTAGTGCAAAGATGACATCACCATTTCTGATAATTTACCTCATCAGACTACATTAGTATTGCATATGTTTATGCCTCATAATTACACATGCTGAAATATTCCCTAAGGGGAATGAAGGGACATTTTCTGTGGTAAAGCAGAGCTACCTGTGATGTTTGCTGTGTCCTGGAGATCTGGCTCTCCAGGATTGAAAGCTTTCAGAGTAAACGTGTACTGGGAACGACTTTCATAGTCCAGAGGTTCAAGAGTTGCAATGTCTCCAGAAAGTTCCCCAACATGAAATGAAGTTGTCTCTCCAGTTATGGTGTAATGAATAATGGCATTGTAACCTATATCTGCATCTGTGGCTGCTGCACTCAAAATCTAAATGAGAGGGGGAGAAGAGAAACAAAAGGTTTAGAGCAGAACAAAGAGAGTGGCACAAGACCAGCATTTGTTTACTGACTGAATTAGTCATATGGCCATTAACTGCCTTGCTAAAATCCTGACACAGTAGGAATGGTCACAGATGTTACAGATTCTCAGGTGACACCTCTTCCTTCAATTCCTGTAAACAATTAGGTCATATCTGCAAGGCAGATATGGAGCCAGAAACAGATAGACTGGGAGGTTGCCCAGAGAAGCTGTGGCTGCCCCATCCCTGGAAATGTTTAAAGTCAGGTTGGATGGAGCTTTGAGCAACCTGTTCTAGTGAAAGGAATCCCTGCCCATGGCAGGGAGTTGGAATGAGATGATCTTTGAGATCAGTTGTACTCCACTGTCATATAAATTAACATGCTGTGTGATGTCACAGGCTCCACAAAGTAAAAGATTATGTTCCCCAAAGCACAGTGATGATACATAACCACCCCTTCCAAGTTTACATGGAGAACACAAGTGCAGAACAGCCTGTTTATTCCAAGTGCCACCTACCACGTGTGGAGGCTCGTTCTCTCTCACAGTCACAGAGTAGGATTTCTGGGGGAACACTGGTGGGTTGTCATTCACATCTTCCACTGTGAGGCTCAGAACTAAGCTTGCAGATTGTGGTGGTTTGCCAGAATCGGTGGCCTGCGAAGAAATGTGTCATTAAAAGCAACTCTTTGACTTACAAACTTACTTTACCAGTTCAAGTTTGATCCAAAAATTGTGAACCTTTGTCTCTGAAGACTTTCTGCTGGACCAGTTATCCCCCAGTGACATTGTTCTAGCCCTGTAGTTGATTAGTGGCCACGTGTCTTCCTGCAGTGGTGTCCTCACCCCATCACACTCCCTGCCTCATTTCATTAACAATTAATCAAAAGCTCAAGCCTGGATCCAGATCAAACACATCATGTGACCAGAGGTGGCACTAATCAACACAAAACCACAGATATCTGTGGTGTGGCATTTGAAAGCATAAGGAAATCCCTTGCATTTTGAGGGTTTGAAGTGCCTGCAAAGCAGGCTGTGAAGAGCAGCCAGTACACATGGCCATAGAAAAGTCCAATCTACAGGTACATTTTCCCAATTTTCAATTAGTCTTAAAAAGTGTCACTTTCATTAACTCTCAAATTTTCAGAAGACACCGGTTCAATTTTTAGTAGGTATCCTGAATATGTTCCCTAAGTTCTTTGACCTCTTAAATTATTTGTTAGCACCAAAAAATGTCCTTAAAATATATTTGTACCTGATGGCCAGTGCTGGAAAAACACTTCTTTCTATGCACAATAATTGATCTAACTAGTAGCAGTTAAATCAGATAGAATAAATAGATACCCTCATGGCTGGTGAATGGAACTTTATGCTTCCTTTTTTGTTTGTTTGTTTTTAACTTGAAAAATCTCGTTTCAGGTATTTTTTAAAAGGTCTAAATATCTTTTGAAAAATGAAAAAATACGGGAAAGGGACAAACATCATGGATTGGTCTAAAATGGACTCAGAAATGCTTTGCAGATGTCACAATAAGCTGTTGTGTGCTATAACCTTTAAAATCTGGGCTTCATGGATCATTTATGCACTAAAACCAATTTATGGAGCCAAAAACAGAGCTCTGGGTGCAAGACATAAGTAACAGTCAAAATTCATTTATGAATTCTAATGGAATTCTCCAATATTAAGTGGTTTTCTTGGGATGATTCAGTATTTTCTCATTTCTTATGTTGAGAATTCTGTGAATTTGCCTCAAGTTTGTCAACTTACTATTATTTTCAATTCATAACTGTCCATCGTTTCTCTGTCTAAGGATGTTTTTGTCATCAACTTGCCAGTAGAACTGTCAATGTGGAATGTTCCAGCAAAATCATCTTCCAGAGAGTAGGTTATAAGTGCATTAACTCCTATATCCAGATCACTAGCAGAATATGTGCCCAAGTCCAGACCAGTTGCATTCTCAGGAGCTGATAATTTAGTTTGAATCCATGCTGGGAAAACTGGAGAGTTGTCATTGATGTCATTGACTCTCACAGTTACCTATAAGAAAAGAAAAAAAAAAAAAGGAAAAAACAAGACACACAAATTTGAGCTGTAGAAATGGTATTTAAAGGAGAATTTTAGTCTATGAAGCCTATAGGAAAAAAAAAAGCAACAACACCCCAAAAAACCAAAGGGATACATAACAAATTCAGCATTTTTCAGCATTTGAGCATTTCCACAACCTCAGCATTTTTTATTCTTTTAATTCTCAGCTGCAAGATATCATATGGATGACATAACATCTACTCTAATTGGAAGAGATGAGAAGAATTAATAATCTGGGGCTTTTGGGCTCATCTGCCTCATGATTTGACAGAGCTATGCACAGAATCAGTTTTAGTGTTAATGGGTTTCTCTGGTTATGGGCTGTTCAGAGAGTGACTCTCAGGAAGTGATGCAATCTGTGAAGCTGACAATATTTCAATCTGTGAAGCTGACAATATTTCAATCTGTGAAGCTGACAATATTTCAGTCTGTGAAGTGACAGTATTTCAAGATGGTAATGTCTCCTCAGGACAGAAAACCTGCAGTTAAAGGAAAGGCTGTCAAAGCTTTGTGCTTGCATAACAGAAGGCACTCATGTGGATACTTCTCAGTTCTTGTTGGTTTTTTTTTTCTTAAAAGATATTTCATATTCCTTTATAAAAACCATTTTGGAATGCCTGTTCCTTACCAAAGTCACAGCTGTGTTGGGTGGCAGCACAGAATCCACAGCCTCCACGATGATGCTGTACAGATCGACTTCTTCCCGATTGAGCCCGACAAGAGCCACGATGTCTCCTTGGTCACCCACGGAGAACTTGTCCCGGTGGGATTTCAGGGAATACACCACCTGCACAGCTATGCTTCCAGTCAGAGCCTTCACAGAGCCAACTGCAGTCCCTGATGGCTTGTTCTCATCAATGCTGAACTCGTAGCTGGAGCTCTCAAAAGTCAGCCCAAAGCTGGTGTCATTTACCAGCAAGTAGAGAGTGACAGAGACTAATGAGAGAGAGCAAATTAAAATAGGGAAGTTGTGGCTAAAATCATCATGATCTGTGCTCTATTTCCTTAAATTTTTGAAGAACTGGTAGAAAATGACAGAAATTATCATGTAGGAAAGAGGAATGATAAAAGAAATTAATAGTGATAAGGAACAAAACATAACACAAAAAACACGATGCCTTTTATACCTAATTCATATTCCAGAATAACTCCACTTCACTGATCACAGAAATGTTGCTTCAGTAGGACAGAAGAGCAAGGATCACCAATGTCAAGTTAATGAGATGTGCAGGTGTTTTACACTCCTTGAAGCTCCCACACTAAATTGCTTTGTAACAAAAGAGAAGGGCTATACATAAAACCACAAGTGCAGTTTCTGTTGTGACCACTCATCCAGTTTTAAGAAAATCAATTGTTTCTCCTGTTCATGATAAATCAAAGTTAGCCTCCAAAAAACACATGAAGAAGTTACAGAAAATACCATGTGATTCAATATTTTGTGAACGAACACAAAATCATTTGAGGGTGATTTGCAAGTTCCTATTTCTTTAAATGTTCCAAATTTTAAGAAAATAAAGGAAAACTGAAAGAGAAACACATCATCAATATTATTTGAGTACATCTTTTTAGAGTGAGTACAACTGTGAATCCTGGGTTTTGTACCCTAAGTACAACTGCAATAAATTAATTTTTAAAAAATTATATCTAACCCGGATTATTGAAACCAAGTTTTCTGTAAACATGATCAGCTTGGAGAAAAACAAAGGGTAAAAAGCAAATATTCATCATTGCTGAAATGTAATATGTTTTTTTGTCCTAAATTCAGTTTGACTTGACAGCAATGGGATTAATTTCAAATTTAAAGGTTTGCAAGGGTGATGTTTATGTGGGGAAAAATACAAAAGGGTAAAAGACATTTTACCATTTGATGTAAGCTGGGGAACTCCATGATCAGCAGCAACAACTGTCAGGGTGACAACTGTGTCAGCCGTGATGTGGTCCAAGCTCCTGCTGAGGGTGATTTCTCCAGTGAGGGTATTTATATGGAAATCATCAGAAGGATCCATGAAGCTGTTTAAAGAGAAATCAGGAGAGTATTCATATTAATGACCATCTACTTACTGCCACTTCTGTAAGGAGCTCCCGACAGACAGTATTTGCCTTTTTAGAAAGAGCAGGTTTTAATTGCTGTGTCATTAGCCTAAATATATTGGCCTTTTTAATTCCAACTATGTCTTCCATCATGGAAAAAAACCAGCATTCATGCCTTCAGTTCCCATTATACCCCAGGCACTTGATTCTCCCACAACGACAAGGCAGATATTGCACACTCAGCTGCATATTCAGCAATAGATGGAACCCAACTGACATTCATCTGGAACAACCTGCTAATTCCTGGTGTTCTGCAAACTCTCACAGATAACTGGATTGCTCACAAGAAAAAGTAGCGTGTTTAAGGTAGAATGCCAACTCATAGTTAAAAATATTCTCTTTCAAGGCAATCATATCCACAATTTTACTGGTTTGTTCAGCTGTCCTTCTCAATCCGTGCTTTTCATGTCAAGGTATCCCGGTGTTTTCCGTGACATAGGGGTCATACAAAGTCTTTCTCCATTAATTTTTCTATGCATGGTGCATTATAAAAGTTAGTGTTTCTTGATCTCCTCCTCCCACGACAAACAGAAGATGTGTGAAAAAACAGTCATCCCAGAGATTTGCTTACTTCCTACCCAGGAACTCCAACATATCATTCAAAATCTCAGAAATTCAAACAAATTTTGGCTTTGGGGGTTTTTTTGCCAAGTTTCTCTCTTATGACACAATCACGATTTGATCAGCTCTAAAAAACAGAGTAATGACTGTCCTTCCTGAGTTTAGAAATCGTGATTACAGCACTTGTAAAACGTCTATGGGCAGATCTTATCCTTCTTAAGACCAATAAAAATACTTTGTGAGAAATGAAAACACCTTTCTGTTTGTTTCTTTCCCAACAGACGCTTCTTAACACAGGGATTATTATCACAGGGGTTTTACCTGTATGAAATGACTGAGTTGTCCCCAGCATCAAGGTCAGTAGCAGACACTGCCAGCACAAACTCTCCTTCCTTTGCTGTTGCCACTCTTACACTGGCTGAGTACTGAGCCTTTGTGAACTGAGGAGGGTTATCATTCACATCTAACACCTGAATGCTGACATGGGTGAAATTCTGGTGTGTGACAGGAGAAAACCATCATTCAGAAAACTCACAGACACTTAACTTTATGAATGAAAAGCAGTTGCAAATAAAGCATAACTTGTTCCTCTTTACCTGCCTTTGAGGAGCTCCGTTATCAGATGCCACCAAGAGCAGTTCATACTTCTCTTTGATTTCTCTGTCTACAGAGCCAGTCACCAAAATGGTTCCATCCTAAAGAAGGTAATGTGGTTCAATGCACAGAACATTTTGATTGCAATTGTACACTGAATTCTCAAGGGAGATGAGGGATTGAAATACTCTGTTCTTCTTCAAGCAAGTTCAGATTCCAAGCAACACCTGACCAGTATGTCTTTCTGAATATCAACACATATTCCCAACCTACAGGGCATGTGCTGGTTTTTTATGTGTGTTAGAATGGTACCTGCCAGCTCTTTTTACCTGATGTGTCTTCCTGTGCCAAGTAACTCCATGAAAAGCAGTACCTAACTATTGTTTTCAGCACATCCAAACCCTTACCTGTTGGATGCTGTATGGATTATCCCCATCCTCAGCTGATAAGTAATAAGTAATTCGGGCATTCTCTCCCTCATCCAAATCCGTAGCAGTCACACGTCCAGCTGTGGTGGGAGCACTTGACATGTACTCTCCTTCTGGAATCTCAAAATTGTATGGCTGCATCTGGAACTCAGGGTTGTTGTCATTGACATCCAGAACAGTGACATGGAACAGGGCACTGGAATTAAGCCCGTTTGTGTCAGCATCAACTGCCAACACCTGCCAAGGTAAGGAACAAAAGTGGAGTTTTAGTGGACTGTGCTGTCATTTTAACCTCTGACAGAGGTGTTCAAGGGAGTGAAGTAGAAATGAGCCAAAACTGAGGAGTGTGTCCCCAACTTTACTTGTAAAGTGAAGGCAGATGTAGTCTCCCTGTCCAGTTCTGTGTCATTCCTTAATGAAAGTATTCCAGGCATATCCACAGTAAATGAGGTACTGTTATGAATAAAGTGTCCCTGAGAAAAGCCAGCCTAGAAAGAAAACATAGTTTTCATTTAAGATTAACTTGATTAATATTTAACTTCAAAAATAAACATATTAATAGTAATACCTGACATTTTTATAGGACCCCTCATTACAAAAGTACAAGTGCTTTTGCAGGTTTAATACATGAAATCCTGCACACTCAGCTGTGGGAATACTGGACTTCTCTGGCAAACAGGAGCTGGAGTATGTGGAAGCCCTTATGGTCCTACACATTCCCTCTCCCTAGAGCTCTCCAAGACTAATCCCCATGATGTGAGGAGCAGCAGCACACAGTTCGGTGGAGTGTGAACTGCGAGAAGCATTTATGCTGCTTTCAAACCATGTCATCTTTGATTTATCAGGAATGAGGATAACCTGGTACCTACCTTGTCCTTGTCAGCAACACTGAACGTGTAGACAGGACTTCCCTTTTGAAGGTTCTCAAACACAAATATCTCATAAGCTGCCTGACTGAATTCTGGTGGGTTATCGTTGACATCTACTACGTGCACAACCACGAGGGCTTTACTGCTGAAACTTGGCTGTCCTCCATCTGATGCCTCCACTTCTACTAGAAAATGCTTTGTGGTCTCATAATCCAGCTGCTGGCTCAGGCTGAGCTGGCCTGTGGTTGCATTGACAAGGAACACCGGTGAGGGGTTTGAGGGTTGCTGGCTGACAATTTGGTACTTCACAAGGGCGTTGTCCCCAGCATCCAAGTCAGTAGCAGAGAGTGTCAGCAGTGCCCTTTCCAGCACTACATCTTCAGAGACATTCACTGTATATATACTGGATGAGAAGACTGGAGGGTTGTCATTCACATCATCAACGACGACTGTCAGGTTGAGAGCTGTCGACCTCACGGGTTGGCCTTGGTCGCTGGCAATCACTGTTAAGTTATACAAGCCTTGTGCTTCTCTGTCCAGCTTCTTTTCCAGCAAAATTAATCCTGAGGTGTCAATATCCATTTTTCCTTCCCCACCTTTCAGGGTATAAACCACTAGTCCATTGAATCCCTCATCCACATCCGTCGCTGACACCCTGGTGACACTCGTTCCAGGAGACACATCTTCAGGAATATTGACGGCAGTGCTGGTTACACCAAACACAGGGCTGTTGTCATTGACATCTAGAACTTTGACAAACACTGTAGCATAGTCAGTAGTATTCCCATCTGACAAGGAAATGGTCAGTGTGTAGTTTTTCTGGGATTCATAGTCCAGTTTGGTTTTTGTGGAGATGACTCCCATGTTGTCGATGGCAAACGTAGCAGATTCCGTCAGCACTTGAAACTCAACTGGTACGTGGGGGTTTAGAGACTCATACTTTACCTGGGGAAGACACAGCATATTATCAATAAATTAATTAAAACCAATAAACCACTGTCTAAAAAAGAATTATCATTTTAACTTTGTCCAAACTCATTTTATGGTTGATATTGTGGCTTGATATCAACTCATTGTTGATACTGTGGCCTGGTTTTATGTCTTTTAATTAATTTTCATGCAGACATTTGTTAACCCCACAGATTAATTAAAAGAAGTAAAAACCAAGCCACAACATACATAAAAATCCAGCTGAAGAGGACTGCCTTTTATTGGAACATCATCAATATATAAAAGTAAATATGTGTAAGACATAGTAAACAGACTGCACTTTAACCTTTGCTTCTGTGTTTCTTCATAAAAAAAAGGTGAAAAATTAACTCAGGAAGTCAATAAAGCAAAGCAGTAAAATGCATTATCTTCTCACTGCTTTGGGAGGAGACCTTCCATCTGCCTTCAGACCTGCATCCCAGAAGGAGCTTCTGGTGACCTGCTTATCTGAGCATTTTTGAGCAAAATGAGGAGCAAGTTCTAAAGCCTTCTTTGAAAACGCCTTTATGACAGTCTCTGATGGGAAATCTCATATCGTGTCACAGAGATTTAGATTTATCCCCAACAGATGAGGGAATATTGCCTATTCCAGCCTTTGGGCCACCACAAGCTTTGGAGAGTGTCCAGAGTCAATAAAGAGCTAAGCATGGAAGTTTACTTTCTCAAGCAGTTCTGGGGTTTATTTTGTTTGATTTGGTAGGTTGGTTTAGTTTTGGTCTGCTTTGTTTTTAACATTAAATGGTGGAAGATGCTGTTTAAGTTTTGCAGTGGAAAGTTTGCAAAGGTTTAAATGGAAGCAAACCCACCTTTGTGGGTGATAAGCTTCATCATCTGAGGGATGTACTCAGTGCTATATATGAAGCTTGATACACAGAAAACCCAGTATCCAGTTACCCATAGCCCAGGGGGACATGGACATGTAGAGCACATATTCCACAGGATTTTCTTACAGCTGTCATGTCTTCTACAGAGATAAAATAAAGCTGTTCTTACTTGTGCCACTTCAGCAGGACTGGCCAGCTCTTCCTCCACAGACACATGGTATGTTTTCTGAGTGAACTGTGGGCTGGAATCTCCAACTGCAGAGATTTGCACTGGCACTGATGAACTTCTTGGAATGGTCCCACCTGCAAGCAAAAGGAAACAATCTCCCAGCAGATGCACAAAATACTCACTGCCTCAAAAAATCAAAACAAAAAAATACACTTTTCCACTGTCACTGAGGGTTTTTTTAATCCTTACTGCAACTATATTGCCTAGGAGATCATAACAAAGATCACAAGCAAACAATGGACTGATTAATCCCTTTTATATCCATATTCCCAGCAGCACCCATTTTATCTGTGAGACCATAAATTTGAGGACACAGAGCTGATATTGGCCAAATCATGGAAAAAACATGAGGCTGAAAGCCACTTTGTATTCTCATGCTTCCAGGAGTGGGATAGCATTCCTGGGTTACATGTGTTTCTGCCCTTATTCAGCTCATGAATGTTCACTGACTTCTGTTTTTAAAACAAAGAAACCCTCAATAACTAAGGCTAGCGAAATGATGTTTGCGCTGGTCATCCTAAAAATGGGCTTGGCATCTTCAGTTTACCCACGTGGATGTGCAAACAAAGACCAAATTACTCAGCACATTTTACTTTCCTTTTACTCCTTGTTCAATGGTGACCGAGCTATAAATTTCTAATTTCTGCCTGAACCTCTGTATTCTCTGCTGTGCAACACCAGTCAATAACTTAAAGGAAGGTGTGAAATATGTGTTATTTAATGTTCTTCCCACAGCCATAAAGAAAGCAGGTTTGACATAACACCATCAGTAGGAAGCAAAGTTTTACCAGGGATGCAGCAATTCGTTTGGATGTATAAGGAGCAGATAAAAATATATGGTACTTTCCAAATAAAGCCTGTGAACTTGTTTTGACAGCATTCCTTCAGGTAAAAACCAAACCAAAACCAAAACTCCTCAGTGGGAATAGCTGTGTTGACCTGCACTAAAATCTCCTCTTACCATCAGTAGCTGTTATCCACAAGACAAACTCCTTAAGCTGGTTGATTTTTAATGGGATTACTGTCTTTAAACTGATTTGTCCTGTGGATGTATCCAATTCAAAGAATCCATCTTCATTGCCACCAGCTAAGATAAAGCTTATCTCTCCATTTATACCATCATCTGGATCATCAGCAGCAACCTGGAGAAAAAAAAGAAATATTTTACTCTAATTTCTTGTGCTTTTATCAAGTAACACAGAATTGCTTTGCAGTTTGCAGAGAAAAGCATTCAGGTAAGCAGATAATTAAGAATTGGTTGTGGTGCTTTTTTCCTCTCATTTATAGCAAATAATAGGTCTGGATAATTATATATATATATATATATAATTAACTAAATATAGCCACAACAAAATTCAGTTATACCCTTGATTGACTGTCATTTTCCTATAGAAACTATTTCCTATGAAATTCCTGGGTTAAACCTCAGTAAGAATGTTTGCTTTTTGATGCACAAACATTATCATTCCAGCAGCAGGAACAAAATCCTGCTGCTGTGGAACTCGTGTGAATGACACCAAGTTGGTATGTCAGAATACCAATTTGGTATGTCATACCAATTCCAAAGTCACTGGAGGCAGATGGTTCAACAGGTTTCATCAGGAGCCATTAAACTGGCACACTGGGTATGAGCATTGATTGTGACTCCTATGTATCTCAGCTCCTGATTCCAGTTTTATTTGGTTAACTCATTTACTATGTTAGAAAAGCATACTGCATCTAAAAATGATTCACAATGCTTCAGCATTCAGCAGGCTTTCAAAAAAAATTGTATCATTATTTCAGCTCCTGGACTCTATTCAGGGTGGTGCACAGAACCTAAGATCAAGAATAAAAATCCTGTATCATTTGTTCCCTGATCTGGGATGGGATTAGAGCATCCAGAACACTGTGATTATGGAATGTCAACAGGTGCAGGCTTTGAAATGAAAGGTGGATTGTTTCTGAACTCAGAGGAGTTCAAAACAGCTCCCCTTTTAGATAGACCTTCTATGCAGCTTTAAGCAAGGACTCATGCACGTTTATTTAAACTCAGAAATGCCATTTCTACTTAGTATTTCTAGCACCTGAAGAATGGGCATTCCTGCAGTCATGTTGGGGAAAATATCTCGTTTATATGGTGTTCCTCTGAAGGTTGGGCTGTTGTCATTCTCATCCAGCAGCAATATGTTGATTGGAGAGTGTGCCTTGCCATGAGGCCACAAATGATCTCTGGCAGTGACCTGGAAAAACCACACAGGGAAATCACTGCATTGTTCAAATGCATCTTCTACCAGGAGCAGGAAGGATGAACAAGAATTACAAGCTGATTGAACTGTATCACTGGTGGTGTTTCCCTCCAGATAGCTTTGATTTGAAAGGCTGGATTTGACTCTTCAGTTAAGCTGCTGATCTGTACTAAGGAATCGGCCTCTTGCCAGCACAGATCAGGTCTCACCTGTTTGCCTTTGAAAGGAGGAGGTTTATTTTTAATACCTGTAGCTGAATAGATGGTATTCTCTCCCTATCCAAGAGTGTGGAGTTCCTCACAGTTAGGATCCCAGCTTGATTTAGTTGGAAGGGACTGTCATCTGGAGTGAGGGTGAACGTTCCCTGGAAGCCTCCCTGCAAACAGTCATGATATTTGTTATAAAATAGGGCAATCCCTGAGCTAGTCCCTTAGAATGCCTTCTTCTTATTTTCCAGATGGAGAACATTGAATTTTCTGGTTTACTAGAGATTACAGTTCCAAAAAGAGGGAGAAGAGCAAACAACATGGAAGAAATATGACATGCAGGCTGAGGACAACTTTGTGTCCACTTTGCACTCCTGCACTTTCAGATTTGGGACCATTTACAAACCACAGGAGTTTCAAAGAGAGCCAGAATTTCTTCTTTGGCTGCAAGTACTCTACCCCTCAAAGAAGTAAAACTAAGTTTGCTTTGCTTGAGCATATTTAGATGGTCAGAAAAAGACAATTCTATTCGCTGCACCTGTATAACACAAATGCCTTTTTTATTACATTTCAGAAGTGCAGTATTTGTAGCACCCATAAAAACACTGGTTTTTTACCTCATCTTTGTCTGTAGCTGTTACTTGAAGAACTTCCATCCCATTTGGGAAATTTTCCAGAAGTGAGACATTGTAACTTGACTGGGACAGTACTGGATCATTGTCATTCTCATCTTCAATGGTCACCAGAACTACTACATCAGCTGTTTTGAAAACATTGTCCTGCTGGGCTGCCTGGAAAACAGAGTTTACAGCTGTAAATTCCATATCTTGGTAACAGTGAGCTGTTCTGGCTTAACACAAGGACATGACACCACTGCATAGTCTCAGTGAATTAATTTTTCCTTTATTTTTCCTTTATTTTAAATGGCAAGATGGAGCCTTGATGCCAATTGCCCTGTAACGTTACTGTGAGAAATGCTGTTAACAGCAAGTTGGATTCAGAGTTAACCCACCAAAACAATCACTACCTGAATGACCACCACAAAAGAGGGACATATTTCTCTGTCAATGGCAGCCTCTACTTTCAACACTCCGGTGCTTGCATTGATGGAGAAGTTGTTGTTATAGGCTGGAGGGTTCACTGAAAAGCAACAAATTGCAAAGAGTTAATGAGAATGAACCAGAACAATAAATCTGCTCTGTCCCTTAAATGAGTGTTATCTTCTCAGCCATGGCAAAAATGAACAGACATTCCAGGTAAAAGGCTTTTTTTTCAAGGACTCCGTACTCAAAACATTTCTTTGGAAATTCTTTCACACTTCAAGATCTCCAATTAAGCATTTCATGAGCTTTTGGCAATTCCTGCAGGAGGAGGTAAAGCTCCTGATGGAATTGATCTCTCCAGATGGTCCTGAATGGAAATTCTTTGCTCAAATTGAAGCCTCTGAACTGACTTACACTCATAATCAGGAATTGTTTATTGGAGGGAGGTCAAGAACACCTAAACATTTTAAAAATGGTTGGACTCTGCAATAAATGACTGAAATTAAGCTGGTTTAGGTGGAGCAGCACTGTGGTGAAGCTGTGTGCAATTAAGACACCTGAGTGAGCACTTCACTTCCTTATTCTCTTCAGGAACACAGACATTATCAATTAATGTGGAGATGCAGAAGAAAAGGAAGGCTCTTACCTAGTTTGATGCTGTAAACCACTGTTTCATTTATACCTCTGTCTCCATCTTGAGCCAATATGGCCTCTGGGAGAATAGTCAGAGCACCCTCCTAGAGAACATACATTAACTTGATTAACTCGAAGAAAAAACTCACAAACTTAACTTTTTTCCTTGGATAAGTCATAGTTTTGATTAAAGAAACAAGAAACATGTATTTGATGGGATCCAGAAAAAAATTCTTTCTTTGCCATCTGTGCTTTACAGAGGAAAACTATGACCAAAATGGTCACACTGTGTATGAGAAACACCAGATTATGAAGCTGCAGTCACAGATGGAATTTATTTAAAAAATATTGAATTTTTCAGTTCCTTCCCTCTCCTGGAAAACAACATGCAAGTCTATACTGCACCCCTCAGAAAAAACAGTAATTTACAAGATAAAAACATTTTAAAAAAGCTAAAATTATCCCTTCAGACTATTGAAGATGAACTTCTGACCAAAGGGACATCAAAGGTGTTACACTACAAGTATTTGTGGTTTAAAATGTGTTAACAGGAAGATAACGACAAAGAAATAGGGAGACAGATAATTAACTATTTTAGTTTTAATGGATTACTGTGATAATACCATACTGTGATTTTTTTTATGTTAATACATCCAGAAACCTGAGTCAAACAAATACACTCCCCCAAGAAATTTCTCCCCAATATAAAAAAAAATTACAATATAATATAAACCACAGATTACCACTCAGAGTCTTATTTTTCTAACCTGATTGTAATGCAGTGTGAAGAAATTACACTATTTAAAACTGAAAACAGGCAGCTAATTTCAGGACTGATGGACAGTCAGTTGCCCTTTCAAGTCTACAGCAAAAGCCCTGTTAGAACAGGTATTTGGGAGTTTTGCCTTTTCTTTCCTCCAAACACAAAAGCACCCAGTGAAAAGCTTTTACCTGGTTTTCCCTGATACTTCCATTGTACACAGACTGACTGAAATAGGGGTTCAATGTATCATAATCTTCTACATTAATTATTAAGGATGCAGTGTCACTCTGGTTTCCAAATTGTTCCTGCATCCCAAGGGAAAGAAGAAAATGAGAAACACTGTAATGAAGGAGCCATATCTCAGGAGAAAACACAGCAGAATATTATTACATGTATTTTACAGGGTCTAAGATTTTTCCATTTCTGAAAATCCAGTTCTAGGAATGAAACTATCAACAGGTAATTGTTCTTAGTTATTAATTTCCTATCAGGCAGGTGTTACACAGCAGTGAGACTTGGTAACAGTACATTTGCTGCAGCTGTACATTTGCTAGATGCCACAATAACTGCAGCAAAACCACTTGGTTTTAGTTCTAACAGGAAATGAAGGCAAATACATATTCAAATCTCAAAAAAAGACACACAAAAAACCTGGTGAGGGGCAGCAAAATTGTGATAGACCTGCCATAATGAATAGGTGAATAGATGTGAGAATACTGGGGAATAAATAGGTACAATATTTATACTTAGAGAAACACACACAGAAAGAAACTTGGGCTGGTATTTGAGAGGAAACTTAAATAGTGGCTCAAATATTAAGAATGTGCTACTTTGCAGTACAAGCCAAGATGCAGCCACAGCTTTTGGTTTGGGAACTCCCAAAGTTCTAAATTTGTAGAAACTGGGATGTTATAATAGAGGAATTATCATTGTAGAACTACTCTGGTTCTCATTCTTCTTTTAATTTGTACCATACCTTTGCTTGGACTGTTAAATTGAAAAGGTGGATCTTGTTGTAATCCAATGTTTTATTCACTATGACGCTTCCATCTCCTTCCCTTATATAAAAGTAATCTGAGTCTGGACCCTGTTAAATGAATAAATCAAATGTTTTATATGATTAAAGATGAAATAAATTTTCTTTTCTCTTTTTTCACCTTTATTATTGAACTGTTTCTCATTAAGGACCAGGAATCTCTCAACCACCACCACCACCACCACCACCACACATTCTATGGCCTCTCCTGTCAGTGCCAATAGACTTTCTACCTGATTTATCTCATCCTGTGGTCAACAACTAAAGCACATCAGAGGAATGGCATCAGTTTCCCTTCACCAGCTATGAAAGGAGCAGAGACAGCAAGCTCAGATGTGAAGATTTCCACTGCAGATGTCTACAGTTAATTGAAATAACCCTCCTTCAGCTGGCTTCAGGACTGGACATGAACAGCAAACCAAATACAAACTTTAAAAAGAAGGGAAACTGCTTCACTCCTGCTTCTACAAAGGACCACTGAGTTCCTCAGCTGTAGCTGGAGAGTGCCACAAATCATTTCACAAATTACAAGAAACAACATTCAGGCCTCACCTGTGGTATAAACTCTAATTTTAAATGGCCTTTTGGCTTTTTGCAGATTTTTAGTCTCAACCACACGGCACAAGGGCACACACGGGGATCAGGTCCCAGGCTGTGAATCTGTGAAATGCAAACTGGAAACTCTCAGTTTCCTACAAACACAGGGCACTCACCGAGAGACTGTAGGTGAGGGTGTTGAATATTGGTGAAAAATCATCATCCTTTGCTTCCACTTTTATAACAGTGAAACTTATTTCAGCCACCTAGAGGAAATAAAGATCAGCAAATGCTCAGTCACGAGACCCTTTCAACATCCTTCCTAACTTGGGGCAGGGAAGTTGTGCCACCTCCTCAGCAAATCCCTTCCCATTGCCATTTTTATTGACTATTTCCCCTCCAGCCAGTCCCCCTCCCCAGCTGGAGATGCAGCCCAGCCCTTCTTTTCCACATCCATGGTGTAGATAAGTCCCATAAAAGTGCAGGTAACGAACAGATAACGGTGTGGACACATTAGAACCTCCCCAAAGGGTGATTTAAAAATATCACAAGGAAAAAAGTATGAATATCTGCCATAACCCACCTCTGAGACTGAAGCACTGTAATTAGTTTGCTGAAATTTTGGAGCATGGTCATTTAAGTCTTTTACTTCTACTTCCCGTGGATTCTGTGTCACAGCACCCTTTGTTATTGAAGCAGAAAGGCAGGTTAGAAATGACACTAGTGAGGCAGCACCACTCTGCTAACACTTCATTTCATCCTATCAAATGAGAACCCCTTCAGTTCTACAAACTGCATTGAGAGAGTCAGACCACCCTTACCAGTAATGGAGTTTGCAAAAGTATTCTAAAATTGACTTTTTTAAAATTTACCTGTGAACAAAACCACTCGTTCCAATTGGCAGATTATAACAAATTATCTTCTGCAAGGTACTCTGAACTCCCTGCATCACAGCTTTAAATTAAATAGTATTTCAGAAAATGGTAACTTTGCATTAAGCTTAGACCAAAAATACAGTTGGTAAAAAGTGTTTTTTACTTACTGTTCCAGTCCTCTGGCAAACAATGGTATACCAGACAAATTCATTCTAAAAGTGAACAAAACAAGCAAATAAATAATATAATCTAGGAATTCATAATATGATTGTCAAAGAGCATTTATGCCAAAACTATACAAAATTACTTCTAGCACTTGAATCCTCAGGTGTTCTGTACCAAAACACTCTGCTTACAATATATAGCAAAGTAATTACAGAGCATTAATTTTAAAGTTTATTTGACTCCATTTATCTATTGTTGACACCCACCATCCCTGTACCTGACTGTTTGACTGTTCTCCCTAACAGAAAGTTGGCAGAGAATAGGAGAACAGGTACCAAAAGCATAGAGTGTTTTAATCCACCTGGAAAACACCCAGATGAGAAATGCGAAACGTAAAAGTCACAAATCCATTTTTATCACTTCCAAACGTGGATTGTAACGGTGGTTTTTACAACATGCCTGGTTCAATTCTGGCAAGTCCAGGGCTGCTCTGAAATGGCAGTGTATAATAAATTGTCTCTATTTACTCTGCAGTACCACACCATTTCCATATTTAGGGCAACTGCAGCTGGGAAAAGCATTGATACTTTCTAAATTCCTGGTAATCCTACAAAACAAGACTGGCTTAGGAAGAAGGATCTATCCTTTTGTGCATCAAGCAACAGAGGCCAATGGATTTATTCACATGCGAAGTTAAAGCCTGGATAAATATTAATATGAGTAAGGCTTACCCTCTATCAAATTATATCTGCTCCATCTCCCTTGGATGAAATAATCCACGTTACTGAGAGCTGAGTTGTAAGACAAGTGACACCTGTCATAGCTGTGCATTTACAGCTTTCATGACAACACATGATTAGGAAAGGACCTGTCTGACTGTCAGATGACAGACACTAACAGACATTTAACAGATATTACTAGAGGTAGATACTGAATTCTATTCTGACAAGTCACTTTTTTGAAATACCAACCTCTGAGAGAACAAACTATTTCAATTCATTGTCTTAGTGCTACTTTTTTTTTTCACCTTTCAAGAAAACCTTTATATTTAGGCTTTAAATGCAGTAAAAACGATACCTTGAGAGTCTCAACATCCAGTGCATTGACAGCCCTCACTGTTGCATTCCTAAATGTAGGATTATAATCCAGCTGCACATAGAGTAAGTGGTCAGGGAATACATGTGATGTTAACATCAAATTTACATCTGGTGGGATATCTGTAATCCACTCTATATCACCTGAAAGAGAATTAGGTTGCTTTATGGAAAAGAAATCCATAGGTTCATTTCATATGTGTTGACAACCAGTTACCTTTGGTTAGATTTTTTTATTATTTTGGCATTTTTTAACTGTAAGATCTGTTAAAGTGCTCTTAAGTGCTCTGCACAAGGGCATTGATATGCTTTTAAAACCACAGAAACCCATTTTTCCAATATATTCACACAGCATGTCCAGAATTAAAAAGCTTGGCATCATTCACACCCAAACCTCCACCATTTTTTTGAAAACACCTTCATGCTGTGAAACTGTCTTTTCACATTTACTGTAACCAAAGTGTAATCAAAGTCAGGGAATGTGGCCAAAATCAGCAAGAGGCCAGTCAGGGCTGCATGGGATGACTTTCAGTATTTTTCAAACACAAGGACATCTCACATCTCTTGGTTAAATCTGTCAAGCAGGTAGAACCCAGTGTGAATCCAGACTCAGGCTTGTGCTTGTTTCATTTTGGTTTTGGGACAGAATGGTGAGAGTGTGGCCCTTCCTTTAACCTGCTCCTGTTTGTACACAACACAAACACAAAACTCTGCAACTATTGAATCAATTTTTATGTGATTTTCTACAACCACATAATTAGGAACTGATCTCTTGAAAATAAGAAGACTTGTTATCTGTAATTATCAGGATTCCTGTTAGACTGACTCATTTCAGTAGTGAGTATTACTGGCTTGGTAAAACACCAAATCTGTGTTTGAAAGTGTTTGAGATGTATCTTTTTAAACCATCCAGTGCTGTGCTACTGGCAATTTTACTAAATAAAGTTCCCTTGCTCATGTGATCACCATATTTGTGTTTATGAAATCATACTTAGCTTCTCATGGAACACATTACCTGTATTGCAAACCCATAATCCCCTCTCCCCTCTAAAGTCTTTCTTGAACATCCCAGATGTTTTCCCATGATCTTCAGGAAACTTGCTAGCTGTTTTTCTTTCTTACTCCACTGGTTTTGTCCTCCATCACTACTAATTTAGGCTAGCAAGCCCTTTCTGTACCAGTTCCACCTCTAATCTCCACATAGAGTCTTATGCTCTTGGTCTCCAAGTGCCTAAGGAATATGACCTTGTCTTCTTCCACAGTAGGGAGTGTCTGGAATGCTGGCAGCTTCCAAAGACACTGGATTTGAATTGTGTGTGAGGGGAAAGTCCAGTGAGCTGACAGTGAGCACAGAACCGCAGGGCTGTGTCTCAGGGACACAGCGTTGGGTGGTATCACACTGGAAGAAAACATTCCAGGATAACAAAATCCCTCTTTGCCTGACAAGGCTGTCTCAGCTGGATACACTCAGGAGCTGCCTAGGAAGCAGTATTCCCTGCAGCAGAGAGAGCCCAACAAAAGGAAGCACTGGGAAAAATGGAAGGTGATTCTCCCTCTGGATTATTCACAGCTATGCCAGCAGGTTCACTCACACAGACAATGCCCACTAAGGGCTGGAGTTATTGCTCCCTGCTTAAAAATTAAATGAAATCAGGGTGAAAGGTAATTCTTTTCCCTTCTGTCTCCATTCAAGAGTCAGACACAGCAGCTCCACTCTGACAGCTTCAACAGTGACTGGAAAAAACCACTGCTCTGGATTGTTCAGCCTGGAAAAGAGAAGACTTCAGGGGGACCTAATTGCAGCCTTCCAGGACCTAAAGGGAGCCTACAAGAAACATGCAGATGGACTTTTGACAAGAGCATGGAGTAACAGGACAAGGGGAAATGGCTTCAAAGTGAAAGAGAGGTTAGATATTAGGAAAAAGTTCTTCCCTGTGAGGGTGGTGATGCCCTGGCACAGGTTGCCCAGAGAAGTTGTGGCTGCCCCATCCCTGGAAGTTGGATGGAGCTCTGAGCAACCTGGGCTAGTGGAAGGTGTCCCTGCCCATGGTAGGGCGTTGGAAGTGGATGAGCTTTAAGGTCCCTTCCAATCCAAACCATTCTATGACTCTCTGACCTTCCTGGAAGCCAGAATGAGTGCAGACTGTGGACAGTCAGCATGGGCCTGGAGCATGGTGCCAGGAGATCCTCAGGGTTATGACATATCCCAAAGGGAAGCTTTGGCCATAACTTAATCCTTTGCCTTGTAAGACCACTGTATATCCATTAGGGTCATCAAATCCTGACTGGATAAGGTGAACTGAACATTTTCTGTACTTGTTTCCTCTCCCGTTGCCTGCTCTGTCTATTCAGACAACAGGATGCTTGGATCAGGGAATTTAGAGTTTTATATTTATTTATTCTACAAAGCAGTTATATCCATAGGCAGCTGCTGTATCCAGCCGTGAAGACTGTTGTAAATCAATGAATAACACAGATTCATTTTAAAATACACTGGCTATGTGAAGCATTAAAGTACTACGTGCATTTGGGAGCAGATCAGACAATTCTAGGCTGGAATCCTGATTTTACCTGTGTATCCATCCACAAAGCCTGTCAGCTCAAGTGTGGGGGGTGGCACATCACAGCTTATAGTTGTGGTTTCTAAAAAGAAACACAAAAGTCACGTACAAAGAACACAGAAGGACTATTGCCAGAAACACTACAAGGTCAAAAAGCTTATGCTCTATAATACCAGATGCACACAATAGTTCAAATTAAGCTCACAGACATTTATCATAAACCTTGAAGGGTTTAAAACAATACATTCCATAGAGTAGGCAAATACTGGTGGCTTGGACACAATCTAGGCCTGCCAAGAATGAGTCACTGCTCATCAGTGTCCTGCTGAAACATTTATGGAAATCATAATCGAAACTTCTTCTGTACCTTGGCCCTGTAAATGTTTTCTGCTCCCAAGAGAACTGTCAAAACAAAGCGACTCCCCACAGAAAAGTCAGCAGGAATCCAGGAGCTCGGGGTAAAAGCACATTGACAGATTTACCTGACATTTCCTCTCCCTTAAACTTGCAGAGCAGGTGGCACTTTGGGGATATAGGTTTTTCATGAGAAGTCACTTTCTTAAATGGTTAATTGTACCTCAGACACCTGTGTCTACATTTGCTCTGTGTGATAAAAGTGAGGCTTTTTTTTTTTTTTGGTACATCTGCAAACCATAAACACAGAAATCTGCCAGATTTTTTTACCCCTGCCCTGACTAGAATTCATCAGCAAAGCTGCCAGAGTGCAATCCACGGTCTTATGGACAAGCTATGCAATGTTTGTGGTTTTAAGAATGTTCCCACTCTTCTCCTTGCCATCCTTCCCATATATTCAAAGGGACAGCTGGTAAAGAAACAATTGGCTCTTTTTGCCTGGCTGGGTGGATTCCTTCATATCTGTATCACTCTATAGGATCACATTTAAAAGTGAGCAGTGGACAGATTTCTACACAAGTAACCGAATAAAACCCCAGAGAATATTTCTACAGTCAGCAGCTGCTGGTTATGGGTCTAATTCACTGCCTCCATCTCTGAGTATTGAAAAGCCTGGGCTCTGGATTAGTGAAAAGGATCAAAAAATTGACAGTTTTTGCTTTCTGGAAGCCTCAATGCACCAAAGAGAACTTTTAATGGAGTTCCTCACCACTACAAATATCACATGGAACAATGGTAAATACTCCGAACTGATTTGGCAGAACAGCAGCAGCAGGGAATTCAACTGATCCAAACCTCAAAACTATCCATCCTCAGACTCAACTTCAGCCTAGGTATTTTATTAAATGTCTGATGCAAATAGATATAAAATAACAATATAAAATAGTAATAATATAACCAAGCTCCCAAAAGTTCAAAGAAAACAAGAGTATGTTTTTTAACTTGTCAACACTGAGATCCTGAAAGCCCCCAAACCACTTCCATGGGCACCGAGATGGCTTGTTTAGATGTTATTTTATCAGGCAACAAATCAATGTATTTCAAACTTCCAGCATTGTGATTTATATGGATTTAATACATTTAATTTTGTTCCATTTCAATAAAAGCAGCAAAAGGCTCACAAAAAAATAAGAGTACTTACTTTGTGCCTCAAGGCAGATGAAGGTAACCCAGCTGACCAAAGCAAAAACCAGAGCTCTAGAAAGTGCCATGAGCACTGCAGAAAAAAACTCCTCCTGAGGGCAAAACCAGATGGTTGTTTCTCATATAGAAAACTTGTAAAGAATCATCTCATTTGCCATGTCATATGTTAGTTGTTTCCTTAAGAAATGCTTCACTGAGAGCAAAGGAAAAGACTGGAATAAGCCTTCAAGAGCAATCCACCAACTATATAATGTGCTTATCATTTTCAGCTTGTGAGATCAAAGTCCTTTTGGGCAATAAAATAAACCAATAAGGAAATGGATATTTGTGCTGTAACACAAAAAGTGGTAAGTGTATTTTTATTCTAACGTTTGAAATAGAGATGAGAACAAATTAGCAAATGTCCTGGTCAATATACGAGAGAAACACAGGTTTTCCCTGGGAAAGAAAACCAGCATTGCTCCTTCTGATCTCATGATGATGGCAGAGTATCTTCCCATCACTCTGTTCCAGAAGGAACAAATACAATAGTAGTTACTGAAAATAGTAGTTACTATTTGATATGATGAAAGCAGACACCTCTGAAGTGTGTCCCAGTATTTTACAGATAGTGTTAAAACATTTTACTTCAATGTACCCAAAACCAATCAACACTGTAAGGTTGTAGAGAACTTTCAAAGGCTACAAATGATTGAAACAAACTCCATGATGTCATCTGTAGGTAAATACACCTTCAACTGGAAGGAGAAGCTGATTACACAGCAAGGGAACTGCTGCCACACCAAGGTCCTCTCATGTTTGTGCCACATGTTTTGTCACTGTGGATACTGAAGCAATTACTGGAGAACAAAAAATGCAATAAAATTGCACGTAACAACCAAAAATAAAATTATCACTGTGTCCTAGCCTTGAATTATTGAGATGTGGGAGCAATTCAAGAAGAAGCAATTAAAAGTTTTTTAAAAGCAGTTCAACACGGGCACCACGTCTTTTGAACAAAGGCAACATCCAGCCATGATTTCTGGCCTGATCATTCCCTGTGTCCATAATGGCCAGGCCTTAGCAAGTTTATGTGGCAGAGTACAGAAGGCATGTCTGTGCACAAAATGCCTGCTGGGAAGAAGAAAGAGCCCTGGTCTCATTCCCCAAACAGCACCACACCCCTTTGGGCCATCACAGCCAGGCCAGAGCCTGCATAAGCTGGTATTTGTACCAAAAGGTTCTTCTAGCAACCAACCCCCCCTTGACCACTGGAAATGTTCATGTGCTGGAAAGTCTTAACCCACTAATGAAGATCTACTTTTTGGATATTCCAAATGAGAGTGAAGGCAATGCAGCCTCAACATTCTCTGGGGCCTCCCGGAGCGCTGGAAGCTCAAGCGATGAGAAGGGGTGTGAGACCTCAGGGGATAAAACTGCAGAAAGATCCCCCACGGGGTTAATCTGTGGGGGAGCAGCCCAGAAGCTGAAGGAGGAAGGTCACTCCTGTGCATAAACTCAGTGCAAGACTAAATACAAGTTGAAGTTCACCCACAGGCAGGCATAGAATGGAAACTGCTGCTCAGATGCAGCACAACACTGTTACCCCACTCTCCAGAAGCTGTTTTGCTGTGAGGGTCTTTGTCCAAGGCAGGAGCAGCACTTCCCATCAAATTAGCATTCCAAGCCTGTGTGATTCCCAAAGCAGAGGAGTGCTGTGCAACTTTGTCAGCTGCTGTAGCCTTCCAGAGGCTGATGGCTCCTTCAGCCTCCACCACCGTGCTGCTCAAAGACAGAACCTCAGGGACACAGCAGTTCTGGGCTGTCACTTGGCCTCGAGCCTGGAAAAGCCTTTGGCTGGTTTTATTTATAGATATAGCCAGGAGGGGATGCAGCAGTTAATCTATTCCTATGATAAATTTAACATCAGTGAAGCCTTCTTTACCTCCTAAAAGATGGACTCGGTCTTGAAGGTCTTTTCCAACCTGAATGATTTCATAATTAATAAGAAATAAAGAAAAAAACTTCACATAATGGCTCAAGCACCCGATGCACAGGAGCAGTTTCCCAACCCCCAATACAGGTACACTCAGCAAGAACAGGAAACAAAGACTTTTAAAAAATTGATGCCCTTCTGGCAAAGAAAAGTGTGTCCTCAGTCACACCAAAAACACCCAAGCTGTTCACACACTGGGACAACCATATGTCCACATTTCTCCAAACACATCTTTTGGAGTCGTTGCTGAATCCCAAATTCTGTCCCTTTCTCCAAGATTTCTGGGCATCCAGGGAACAGGCACAGCTCCAGAGTGCAGTGAGTTAGTTTATATACCCAAGTGGGATAGTAGGATGGACACTGCAGCCTTCCCAATACACCACCTGCACATACACAGGGCATCCACATAGCAATTTCTAGAAACAGAATCACAACAAATAATCATATTCATACGTTTAACAGGCTGTTTAAGTGGCACAATCTGCACTGTGGCAGTGCAAGGCAGTGTTAAACGTGTTTTTTTAAACATAGCTTAGTTTAATATTTTGCATACTTGGGTCATTTGGAGGGCAGCTCACTCATGAATTTTTAATCCAGCTTCAAAACTCGATGCAGATAAAACCTCTTTTAAGTTCATGTAGATTTCGAGTAGCTCTGCATTTAATGATATCCTGTTCTTGACAGATAAAAAGCCTGTACTGTGACACTGCAATTTAATCACAAATACACATGGCATGATTGAGACCATCAAACAACATTTACACACATAACTTAGTTCTTAAAAGCATCCATAAAAAACCCTCACACACTTCTTAAATTAATAATGTTTATTTCCATTAAACCAAGACAAATTCTCAAAATTAACACAAGATAAAAATTCAAGGTGGTTGGCAAGGGGAAAAAAAAAGATAAACTGCACATCATGTATGTTATTTTTGTAGGCTCAAAAATGTGAATAAAACAATACTGGCACATAGAACTGGCACTTCCCCACAGAACAAAACCAGTAGAATTTTCCTCTCTCCTCTAGTCAGTAGTTCTATGAAAACTAAACACACACACACACATGCAGCCTGCAACTTCCACAGCCAGGTTTACCATGAGAATTTGGAACAATCCTCTATCAGAAGTCACAAAATTGTAGCAAAATGCTTATTCTACTGCATTTTCATACCTGGTGCATTTTGTAAGACTTTCTTCAAAAAATAATCAGTTTTCCAGTGTTTATTAGAAGTGCTTCAAACTGTGTCAGTACTTGCAAACAGGCCTGGGGCATTCATAAAACCTGATTTAGTTGATACAGATTAAAGCACTCCTGTCCCAAATCAAAGCCACTGAAATCCAATTTTGCCTGTTGGTTTCACTGGGCTCCCAATTTGCTACAGCATTGGACAAAACACACAAACAACATTGATTTTTAATGGGTTGAATAAAAATCTTCCCCCTTGAAAGCAGGATTTTCAAGTATTGCTATCCTAGTCTTCTAATAGCCACTGAAAATCAGCAGGGAACAAGGCAAACAAAAACAAACCCCAAACAGAGGGAAGAGCACTTAAACAACCTCCCTCTCCTTACCCCAACCCCACCCTCTCACCCAGGATCTTGCTGACTTAATTCCAAACTCAATTTATTGTACAGCCATGAGCTGGAATAAGCTTTCCCTGAGTGCTCTTTCTACCTGTTTCAAAAAGTCAGAATGTGTTTCCTTGAATTCAGCCATTATTATTATTATCATTATTATTATTGCCATTTTCTTTGCTAATATGCAAGGTATTTTCTAGGCAAGTTATTTCATTTTGGTAGCCCTGGATTTGACAAACTTGTATTCTATTGCTCCAAAGACAGAACTTGAAAGTGCACCTGGCTTCTAAACAGTGTTATCCAGGCAGGTTTCAGAGAGTTAACGAGACCCAAAAAAGATCTACATGCACAAACCTTTGTAATGAGACATCTCTGCTGCAAGATGCAGAATTAACAGTGGATCTGCTTGGATATTTAGTGGCACAGCATCCATAAAACTGCTTTGCATCCTAAGGTCTGGGTGTTGGAAGGGAACATAAGGGGAGTGAGGAATGAGGATGAGTAGTAATTCCACATACAAGTAAAGCAAGTGGTTCCCATGCAGGATGCAAAGCTGCATCACCAGGGCACTGATTTCAGCTTTGGAGGTCTGGTCCCTACCTGCTGCCCACCTTCAGATGGATGGAGCTGTGTCATGTACAGAAGGAAGCCTCAGAACTGCATTAAAATTTTGCTTCAACTGGTCTAAAGTCACAGGTATTGTCATGAACTTGAAATGCAAATCCCCAGAAGACTGACCTAAAATGGACCATCAAACACTGCACAACATAAATACACGAGGAGACTTGTGTTAATGCTGCTGAGTGCACTCAGAGCTCAGCAGTCTTGCTTTGTCCCTTTCAGTACTTCTGGCATACCAAAAGGCATATTTCTGTCTTCCCCCATAAATAAAGTTAGTCTGATAATTTAATTCTGTAGATTTATAAAATATTTTCTGTGCAACTTAACACAATAGCCTAAAAAAAAAAAAGAAGGCAATTAAATTTAAATTTAAGAAATAGGATATTTACAATTAAAATAAGTACAGACCTTATTGGATTTGCATTCATTTATGGCACAAAATAATTTACAAGGCTTAAAGTAATAAATAAGTCACTGGAAAGCTTTTAGAGATGTGCATTCTCCATGTCAGAGTGCAGTGGAGTTTCAGGAAGCAGGAAGGAATTCTGGCCAAAGGATGGTCATGACTCCTTATGTGGGACGGCCTTGCCCAAAACGGGATTTTGACCTGGATTGAAAACACAAATGAAGCATATTTATATTTTTTTTTACATTACTAATGTAGGGTTTTTTGATGTGTGAGGTTTTTTGGGTTTGTTTCTGGAAGGAGGGCAAAGAATAGGCTGAAAATCTTAGCTAACACTTTTCCAGTTATCCACAACTCTGCAAAAATTATGTCAGAGCTGGAGCGAACTTTCCAACCCAGAAGGTGTCAAGCAGCTCTTCCAGCACAGCCACAAGAGTTTTACTCTCCTAGCTCCAGTTTAATTTGACAAAGTGTGAAATAAGGCATGTTTTTCTTCAAACACCCACCACCCCACACACCTGAAAATCCAAGTTTTGCTTCTTCCTTTTACTTCCAATTCTTACCTGACGTTCTTCTCAGGGTTGTTTTGCCGTGCACTGACCTGCGCTGAGGCCTTGATCTGAGCTTCAAGTCTGGAATAAATCCCTCCTGCATACTGGAATCCAGAAAAAAACCCATCAAGTTTTGGCATTGTTTCAATGCAATCAGTGACTTTTCATAAAAATCACTAATATTCAGCAGAATGTATGGCATACTTTGTTTCATTAGCACAAGCCAGGACTGAATTTTTTAAACCCATCCTATTTTCCGTGACTGGTTTTTAAAGGTGTTGAACTTGAAATGTTACTTTAAACTAAAATCCCACCAAAAAAATCATGCTTGGGACGAAATGAGGGTGGATAAAATTCAGTTCTTTACTTAAAGTATTGAATAGATGGTGTTTTCATTTGCGTTACATGTTTTGGTCAACCAGGGCTCACTTCAATTCTGCAAACTGTACCAGGACAAATCTTACTTCTTTGCTGTCTTTTGACTTGACTCGATCAAGGTCCCCCAGTCTCATATTTATTAAATGTCCTGTAATCTCAGACATTCTTCTCTGATCTGTCAGAAATAAGAAAGGATATTTAAAGAGGTTTTCCTGGCTACTGAATACAAAAGAGAAGAATTAGACACACTAATCAGTGATGCTGGATTTGTAAAATTAACTTTCTTTTCAGCTCCTGTAAAAATCTTGAACACTCAAGATCCTAAATCGTGATGGATAATTTAGGATAATTTAGTCTCAGCAGCCTTCTTGGCAAATACCACAATCAACCTCAGGCAATACACTGAGATCAGAATCTATGGAAATGGTTTGGAGGGAGAGGTTTTCAAAAGAGCAAAAATGCACAAGAGTCTCAGGAGAGATTAAAAAAGGCAGAACAAATGAACAGAATAATATTTTAGAGAGACTGGGAAAGAGATAGAAGTGGATGCTTCTCTCTTATCTGCACAGAAAACAAATGCCACAGGGATGCAATAAAATTATTTGCATAGTCATGAGATGACACAACTATAATCTCTGTAGGTTATGTGCTGACATTCCAAATAAAGCACACAAATCCCCAAAAACCCATTGCTGTGTCTGAGATTAAATTCAACCTAAAGGTGTCCCAAGCAGCTACATTTGAAGAAAACTGGCTGTTTCTTATGGAAAAACATGATGCAAAAGAAAACGAAAACTAAACTCATGCAAGAACAGACCATCTTCTCTTTGAGCATCTTGGTTGTATCTCAGTGACCTGGAGGCATCCCACTTGTTCTGCTGCATGCTCACACTGGTGGGGAGAAGGAAGATGCACACCATGTCATCAAGTGACTGCTCACAAAGAGGGAGGTACTAAAATAAGTTCTCAAGGGCTTGAAAAATGACTTACATGAAGGGAGATGCATCTCGGGAACTCGGCTGTCAAAGAAAGAAAACCACACTGAGTGTGTTTTAAGATCAAGGTCAAAACTTAAGAGAGAATTCCCTGTTAATCAACCCAACCCAAGAGCCTGGATTGCCAGCTGGGATTTTACCTTCTCAGGTGGCTTCTCCTTTTTCTGAACACCAGGTGAAGAAAGCACTTTCTTTGGGTGCCTGTAGGATTTCTTTAATTTCTCCTTTCTCCCTGCTGATGGAAGAAATATCCGCTCATACCATCACAGATATTTGGAATCTCTCAGCTTCACAGCTACAGAAGAATTTTTTCCCCTCTATCCCTTTACAGAAAGTGTAAATTAACAGGCTGTTTTCCTTTTCTTTGGGTTGTAGGCATGCTAATATAACACATGATTCAAATGCTCTTCTATGAGAAGTGTACAGGAACTCAAAGGTATATTTAAAATGCAGAGTGGTTACACACAACAGCATAAATTCTTTAAATTTAAAAATAAGTGCACATACAAGTTACATTTTTGGCCATATTAACTCCATCAGCAAGTTCTGAGTGCTATCAGACCAAATTTTCATTCAACATGTGGGTTTTTTTTTAACAGACTGGTACAACTCCAATCCCTTTGAATCAAGACAAAAAGAACAAAGAACTGCCTCTGCTCAAGTGACTCTTTGGTAGGGTGAAAAGGAGAAGCTGCTTTTTTGGTTTTCCATGTTCCTAAACCCCTTATCACAATAAAAAAAAAAAAAAAGGACCAAAACTCTTTTTAGGTCCTACAGAGCTCATCTGCAATGCATCTTTAGCCACATTCAGCAGTCATTCCAGCATATAACCCACAGAATATTTGGCATATAAAAATAGTCATGTAACTACTGTCTTTTCTATCAACATTTATTATGTATAATCTCATAAGAGTCATTTGGTAGTTTCCTGAGCAACTCTGAGGACATCTCAGACATGAATAACTGCAGCTTTCCTTGTTTGCCAGTGATTTCTGATGGCACCAAGCAGGGGGTTAATTTGTACCTAATCACAGAAAAAAACAGAAATAAAATTCAAGTAACATTAGTTTTTATTTTTTAAAATGCTTTGTGTTCAAAATCTGCTTACAGAAGACTTTTGTTGCCTCAAATCCCTGTCTCTAAAGAGGAGAACTGTAGAGACTTGTTTACCTGGTTTCTTGCACACTTCTTCTTCATCCCCCACTTCATCCTCAGTGACCTCTGAGCCAGTGGTGTACTCCTCCTCTTCAGATAACAGTGATTGCTGTTTCTAATCAACAGGAGGAGAGTTTAGAGATTTAATAGAAATTAAAACTTCACTTTTAATGATAGATTAAATCTGTCTTGAAGGAGCTGACTTCCAGCCCAGATCTATCTCAGTGAGGCAACTGTGTGCACAGCTGGGTCTGAGGACTCAACTCTCAAGTGTTGAGACAGGAATTTCAAATCTTTGCTTAAAATGTTTGGATATTTTAATTTTAGTTTCTTCCAAGTGGTCAAACCTTTTAATAGGTTGCCCAGAGAAGGTGCAGAATCTCCATCTTTGGCTGGATATGCCCCTGAGCAAAGCAGTACAGCTTGGAAGTTGAATTTAACTTTGAAGTTGGGAAGGAATACATAAGATGACCAGCAGAGATCCCTTCCAACCTTTATTATTGTATGATTCCACGTTTAAAATCCAATGTATTGCTGGCTATAGTATTTTTCTAATTAATAAGAAAATTTCTCATGGCAGTAAATGTCTGAGCAAGCCACTTAATTACAGGACACAGGAAAATACAAGTTTACAAAGGGTTCTGCTCAGGCTTGCTGCATCTTGCAAAGTGCCTGAAACACTGAGATATTCAGTAATTAAATACAGTAATTAAATAATTGCAGTGCCCTACAAATACACTAGAGCTATCTGCATTCATAATTTATTGCAAGTTGGGCTGGATTAGCTGGTTTTTTGTGAACTCTTCCTAATACCTTTGGGTTTTTATCTTCTATCATCATAAACTACAGGCTCCAACACTGCACCAGATGGGCTCCCAGGGAACAGTTCCCAACAGATCAGCACACAATTATGGAAACATTAACCTGATGTTTACATTGTTTGAATATACACATATATCTAAATTAAGTGATAATGTGTGCCTGGGAATCCATGAGAAATGATAGTTCAAAAAAGTAGTACTTCACACACACTTTATACTTTCTTGTAAGAAAGAAATATTCTGCAGCCTCTAAATTAAAGCAAAAGAAAAAACATTTTTTCTAATTCATTAGAAGATAAGACAAAAATCAAAGCTAGACCAAATAATTAATCATATAATTTAATATATAAAATAATAAAAATAAATATAAAATAATATAAAATAATATAAAACCAATCAAATAATTTAATAATCAAAGAAGACCAAATAATTAAAATTATTAATAAAATGTTTTACTAACCAGCTGTAAAGCCCAGTTCTTCAGAGACAGAAACTGTAGTCACAAAGAGAGAGAAAGGGATATAAGTGAAAAAACTAATAATAATTAGAATTTTTAAACAAAGTGAGTGGAATTCAAAAATATGAGTGTTATGTTATGGTAACATCTTGAAGGTGAAAAAAAAAAAAACCAACCAAAACACACCCCTAGTTACTGTTCTTTATTTATGGACCTGCAGAAGTCAGGTGGAGATCCTCAGATACATCAGCAGACAGAAACAAGGCAGCAATTTTTGAAATGCATCATGTGGCAAATATTTTAAAGTATGACTAGATCCTTAAATATCATCACTTTAATCCCTCTGATATACAGAAATATTTCCAGACACGGCAGAAGTTTTGCCTTTTCACCAACCAGGTACTTTGTACATATGACATCCTGCAATGCTCAGCAGTGTGTTTCTTCCTCCAACAATGTATGAGTTTAGTTCTTATTAAAAGTTGTCCAACAATTTCTTCAAAATATTTTTGTAAGAATCTTCATTATCAGAAATAAGGGAGAGAAAAAAACCCAAAACCCTCAGCACTCACTGCGTTGATTTCTCCAGTTTTGGGACCCCACGGAGTGTTTGGTTCTACGAGCACATCACATTCAAGGCCTTTTTCATCACCAAGCCCAATACCAGAATCACTTGGAGAGAAATACATAAACCAAAAATGAGTATTTCTATTTCACAGCTTCAGAATCAGCCTCTCTTTACTCATCATGCACCAAGAGAGAAGACAGACCTCCAAGACAACCACATCACATCTTGATAACAATACATTAAAATACAAAGATAGGAGTGGATGCTTTTGGAGGTTGAATGACTAAATGCCTGCTTGAAATGTAGAAGTAAAAAGCACTTGTTATTCTCTTCCCAACTTCCAACTGAACAATCAGAAACAAGTTATCTTTAAAAAGTCCTTTGACCCATTTTAAGATGGGAGAGAACTCAAATGTAACGAGCACACAGTGTTGAAGGCCAAGTTCTTTCAGTAACACAATACAATGTTCTTACCTATTCTCATCCTTAGTGAAAGGAACAACTATCACATCTCTGTGATGCAGCAGATCATTCAATATTTGAGTGGTCTGAGATGGCAAAGCATCCCCATCCTCATCTCCTGGCGGTAACTCAACCATGTGATCCCTCACTTTGCAGCCCTGGGACACACAGACACAGAAGATCAAACACCAGAGTGAATGGGAAGAACTGATTTCAGCAAGTGCAATATCAAAAGCTGAACTTTTGAACTCGTGTCCCCAGGTCCTGACAACAATTTATAACCTTTCATTTGGCAAAAGATTCATGCTCATAACACACTGTTGCCCCCCTGCCAGATATTATGCTCTGTTGCCGGTGAGCTGGTATTGAAGTACCTTTGGGAGGGTTGTGGGATCGAACCGAAGGACTTTCTGGTTACAACAGGGATACACTCCTGTCCCACTGGAGCCCAGAGCACTGGCTACACCTGGATAAAGAACTGGCTGGGAATGGTACTGGCAGTGGGAGAATTCAGTGCACAGGAAAGACTACATTAGGAAAAAGAGAGAAAGGTGAGATTACCAATGGAAGTCAAAATTTGCTCTATAAAGAACATACAGCAAGCTTTATTACCATGTGTCTTCCAAACTGCTTTAATCCCTCCCTCACCCCCCAAAAGTCACCCACCACAAGCCTGAGTGAAATTGTACTGACTTGGTTACATCTTGAGCAGCTCAACCAGTTGACAGTCCCCCAAAGGCGCCAGTAAACGTCCCTCCAAGACTTCAATTCCTCGTGAAGGCCAATTAAATACTCGTGGACTTCCCAGGTTTTGTCTCTGAAAAAGCCAAACATCAGGTCACATAGAGAGTCAGGACTCCTGTTTTCATCCTGTCACCAGAACAGGGAGGTGGGAAAGGAGCAGAACAATATGTGTTCCACTGGTGAAACACCTACAGCAGAGTTAAAGATAAAGGATACAATGTGAGCCAAGCATGACTAAATTCAGAGCATGACAGATGAGCCTTTATTCTTTCACAAATCACCAATAACAATTACAGTTTGATTCATCTCAAAAACCACATAGTGCAAATTTATAAGCTAAATATCTTCTATTTACAAGCTAAATATCTTCATATCTGCAACACAACAGTAATTGCTTAGTTAAGAATTCAAGTTTGAAAACACAAGACCACGTTTTTTGATGAGTGTACACAACTGACACTTCTAATCTTAAAATTACAGTCTTTGTTCCTTCCTAGTGATCAAATGAGACACATCTCTTCAGAATTCAAAGGAGAATATGCAGCTTGCAGTGGAGCATGTTACCTTCAAGAAGAGCAGACACAATTTTCCCCCAGTTTTAAGCCCTGGTCTGAACCATTTTTGTTATATATACTCCTGGCCTAGGCTAAGAGAGCAGTACTTCCAACTGGAAACTAGTTCCAGGCACCACTAGAGGACCAATAAATAGAAACCTATTTTTAAGTCATTAAAGATGGGCTTGGATTAGCTCCTGAGCCTGAATTCATTAGTGGCCAGGATCACTTCTCAGTAAACAAATTCAGTGGACACAAGCAGTCACGAGTACCACAAGGCAAATAACCAGAACCCAAATAATCCTCTGAGTAACTGGAAAGCCTTGCACATTTATCTGTTAGGAAGTGCAGGGCAGCTACACACAGCTTAAGGAAAGTAATACAGTTAATGAACTTTACATGGCTAATCACCAATGATCCTGATGGGTCAGGACAGGGTCACAAGATTTGGGTCTGTTTAGACTAATCCACACCTTGGAATAACTGCTGGGAGGTAACACTGAATACATGTTGCCTCAGGAGCTGACATGGAATTGTTTTGGATGTTCTGAATGAAACAGATCTGAAATAAAAGGTCTCCTGTTATTAAATTTCCCACATCTTTCTTAAAGGGAGCATATAAGGAGGAAGGAAACTGCAGCTGATCATGTACTGATTTCATTAAAAAGAGGATCCAGCTGTTCACAAACAATCAAACAGTCAGGATTGAATTAAACATTTGTGCCAAGTGAATCCAGGAGAGGTCCTGGAACCTCCTCTGACAAATACTTTGGAACAGAAAAACAACTGGCAATGTTTATTTATAGCAGTCTTTAAGCAGGTTGAATATTTGATTTGACAGTACAAAGTCAGTCTAAAAAACACTCCTTAGGTTTTCTGTGCTGGCAGAGGTGGATCTACCCTTCACCAACAAACAGAAATGCAGTGAATTTAAATTGTCCTCAACTACACACATCTTAAAATCCTCTGATGAAAGAATTAGCTGAGTATTTTCTATTTAAGGCAGTACAACCCAAAATAGCCCTCCCAGTAATCATGGCTGCAGTTTTTCCATTTCCCTTCAGCAGCAGCTGAATGAATTTCAGAAGTACATCATCATAATCATCCCCCCCTGGTTTTTTTGCTAGGTAATACAAGAAGTTGAGATGTTTCATACACTCTTAACATATGTATAGTTCATTTTATGAGTATCTTGTAAAATCACCCAAAATCATCAAGTTGAAGAAATATTTTATGTATATATATATATATAAATTCACTACCTTATATGAACATAGACAATATTCCCATGTTGATCTATGTTGATTTTTCCTGGCACACAAGGAATTCTTCTTTCAGTTTCTTTAGTTAGTAGCTTTTTACACAAACAACACCTAGATTATAAAAAAAGAGAAAGAAAGAAAGAAAGGAAGCACTGGAGTAAGAGCAGGACCTCAAAACACAGGGACTGTCCTTGCAGCTGAAGTAGCAACATTAAAAGGCCATACCTGTATAATGTTGCTGCATTTCCTCTGGAATCTGGATTTACATACTCTGGATCAAACAGTCTCTCAATCTTCTTGCAGAAAAGTTTACTATTAATGACAGCAACACAGCTTACCCATTAGAAAAAACTGAAAATTGGTTTATGTATAGTGAGATTAATTATATTCTGATAAGTAAAGTCACTCTCAGTATCTAACTTTTAATATAAATTTCCTTTAAATTATCCTGTTCATCCCTTATTTTCCCACAGATGTGACAAAAGAGATCTTTTTATTTTTTTTCCAATATATACTGTCAGCTTCTCCCTTGACTAGAAGACCTTTTATTAATGAATACTGCTGTGAAATTACACTTAATTCTAAAAGTTATAATGTCTTGACTAAAATCCTCTCATCCTTTCACCTTGCTTTCTGTCAGTCTGCACTCCAGTAATCAGCCCTTCCCTTGATCCCGACCAATCTGTTATAAATATGATCCAAAAAGCTCCACAGCACTTCAGTAGTGTATTACAGAGCAAAAATTACCTCTTAAATTTGTCTCTTTTGTCCTTCAGCTCTTCCACCTCATTGTGCCTGAAGAGATCAGCAATGTGTGTAACAAGATTAGCATTGATACAGTTCATGTTACAAGGGGTGGCTACAATGGCATTCATATTTTTGTGACAATAGTGGATACATTTTTCTACCTAGGAAAAACAGAAACATGAGTGTTAAGGAATTTTAGACAAAACCCACAGTAATTGCTTCAAGATTTTTATTTTTTTTTCAAGTGTGGTGTTTTGGAAAACTATTTCAGTTCAACTTAAAAATAAAAAGTCTCAGATTTGCTTAAAAGAGGCTCTGAATTAACGTGACTATCAGTTAGTTTATGATCTCCTCCAAAAGCTTCTACAGACCAAGACTCCACAAGTGTTTCATCTTCAACAAGTGGTACCTCCAAGTGCTTGTAAAAAGAGAATCATAACACACGTTATATATAGTATTGCCTGGATCTCAACCTAAACACTTTCCTGTGGGTCCCCCCAGTGACAGGATTTTTGACAAACATTTAACAAAGAATCAGTAAATATTACTCATATAGAGCTGAAAGACCAGATCCTAAATTGCACAAGTGTTGTTCAAGGAAAAAAAGGATATAAAACATAGACAATCATTTAATTCATAATGTTTTTGGATAAAACTATCAAAAGTAAGTTAGTGATGTTACTCAGCATGAGCCATCAGAAGGCAAATCCACTGTCACATTTAGAAATAACTTTAGGTTTTATTGCATTGAGATTCCACAAATATTGGATTACTGCACTGAATAGGAAAGGTGGTAAAAGTTTCTAAGTGTTCTTATTGCATCCCTTGTTTATGTAACAGCCAAAGCACAACAAACAAGCTGGTGAACACCTGGTAATTAACTGTGCCCTCATGGCAGAGAATCAATCTTCCTTAATACTTACTAATGAATCCATCTTCAAAAATTCTGAAGAAATAAGAATTGATATGACATTTGATGGTTCTAAAAGGAAACAGAAAAGGGTTGTTGGGTTTGGGTTTTTTACATTAATTATTTTTGTAATATTTATCACACCCTTCCCTCTGCACATTTAGTATCTGCTTTAAGTATCATTTTACCAATCAACCTGCCATTCCATCTTCCAATACATAGAACATTTTCCATCTTAAGAAACAAACCTTTGGCTTATCATTTAGGTGGCCAGAGTACAACTATAACAACCTGGAATTCATTAGAACTGGAAAAAATGGCTTCATAGGGACACCATGATTAAAAAATGACACAAGATTAACTTCCATCTGTAGCCACCACACCCAGCTGAGATTTTTCTTCACACAACCTTTGCATTGCAAGTTATGTTTTAAAAAATGGTAGGAAAGGCTCATAAAAAATTAAAAACTTGCCTCAAATCCATAAAGGCAAGGGCTCTTCTACCATTGTATCAGATTGCATGGAAATTGCAGAAAACATTGCAACTGTTGAGCGGAGGAGAAACAAAACAAACCCCAACACTCATCAGTATTTTAAAACCACCACTCTCTTTCTCGGTCAGGTCTGAAGAGCCTTAATTAAAAACGTGAGATCCCAAAAATCAAGAGCTTTTTTACTGCTTCAGCTTCCAGCATGTTTCCTCAAAGCAGAGACATCTCCTACCATCAGCAGAGGATCTGTCGCAACACTTTCAGCGTAACAGAAACAAAGAGATTGGGGCTGAAGCGCCTCAAAACCTTTAATCTTCAATCAGCACAGAACAAAAACCAGCCCACAACAAGTGATCCACACACACTTCCTTTTACCTAAGGTGGGCATTTCGTTGAGCTCAGAATCCCTGGTGTTCCTTTTGACGTATCTGATGAGCCAGTCGAAGATGTGGACGTCGCAGTGCACGGAGATGTCGACCTCGTCCCAGCGCTGCGCGTCCACCGCCAGGTACTCGGCAAAGTACTTCATCTCCGACACCAAAAGGTCTCGAGGACACACAAAATCTTCTTTGAGGTTTTTGGCTTCGTCACACACGTGGATCACCATATTTGGCCTCAGGAAAAAAATAAAAGAAAAGAAAAGCCACAAACTGAATTAGGACCTTAAGCTGGTAACGTCAAACGGCAGCGATCACATCCCCAGCTCTGGATCTGGTGGCACTAACAGAGTTTTGTCACCAGAAGGAAAACAAATTGCAGTTATTAATATTAATACCAGCTATTAATAGGAGCTATTGTTGGAGAGTATTGTCATGGGGAGAAGGCAGATGCATATCTGTGTGATTGAATCTCTGTGTGACCCAATTAAGGCACAGGAGAGATAGGAGATTAATTATTAGTTATAGAATACTACCTGAATTACATGGAGAACTTGTTTATTCTGCCTTTTTAATTTCCTTAAAGTAATAAGACAGATATATACATATATGCCTAAGTTAATGAGGCACCAAGGACAATAACTGCTTATGACAGCAATTTTCATCTGTGGAAATTAAATTGGTTTATTGTATACTAAAATGTCTATTTCTTAATATCAAAGCTGGAATCAGTAAATGCTGTCTCTACAGAAAGTTGGCTACTGTTGGGTTTCAACCAACCATTATTCTATGTGTACTTATGCAGGAGGGAAAACAGGGATGTGATGGTATCAAAGTGACATGCATGGCTACTGGAATTCATGGTAACATTTTTCATTTACACCTTTTTTTCCTGTTTTTACATAGGACAAATTTATGTTCCTAGAATATTTTTTTTTTAAATTAAACATTCTTGAGCTTCAGTCTTGTCTCATTCCCTTTTAAAATCAGGTTATGTTTTCCATTCTTGCCACAGCAGAGATCACCCAGAGGAACACAATGGACCGACTTATAAATACCCCTATTCCACACAAAACATTCTCAAGCCAACTCCTCCTATTTCTGTAGCAATGTAAGGTTCCCAAATTTCTTACAGCATTTATTAGGATGTTCCCTTTTTATTAGTTCCCTTTCTGGTAGTAGAAGAGCATGAGCACTTTAGACATCATTCTGTCAGTTCTACAATCCCCCAGACAACAAACACGCAGAGAACTCCTTACCCCTGGCTTTCATCAGTGCTTTCTCCACTGTTATGTACAGGACCTTTCTCAGATTCTGAAGAAGAATTCCTTGTGGAGGTTGCACTGGGCCTTCCTTCAATGTAAGGAAAAAAAGGGGCTGCATTAGAACAAAAATGCCTGACCTGCTGTTCTTCAGCATCTTGGAAACACAACTGAAGTGTGGCTGTCACGGTGGAGCAATGGCACGTGACAAACAACAACTCTGCTTCCACAAGGGCTACTAACCAACCCAAATTCCTGCTCTGAATGCCACGCACTGGGAACTCACACCAACACCATTGCTGGTTGTCCAGACACTTGGCTACAAACCCACATCAGTCCTGTCTCAGCACAGAGCACAGGATTCACAGCCTTCAGCACTTCCTTCTGGGAACACAATCCATTCCTTCAGCTCTCCTTGGCTGCTTTGTGGGATGTTGAGTCTTAAGACTCTGCCACATCAAAACTTCTGTTTCCAGAAGGCTTTGCTGCCAGGACATAACAGCTTGAGACTAATTCCACCTCTCACCCAGGATGTGTCAGCTTGGAAATTAGGCCCCTTCCAAACAGAAGCACTGAAGACTTTTAAGAGGAGTTTTTGCCAATGTTTTCCACATATGTGGCTTAAACCGGCTGATCATGTAAAACAAGGCTCAAAGAAAGCAGACCATGAGATCTGACTAGTCCTAGATGCAGGTTATTCCAGGACTAAGGGACAGCTGCACTTCAAATAGGTTGTCTTCACAAGCAGTGAAAAGGGGACACAAAACCCAGCAAAGTCCAGGGGGTCTGGTCCCCAAATCCAGCGAGTTCTGGGTATGGTGTTAAGACAATGAAAAACTCTTCACTGGGATGATGAATCACTGCAATCTGAGACTTCAATAATCTTGCTTACAGGTCAGAAAGATGACTCTTTTTTAAACAATGGAAGGGCACACTTCTGTCTTCCCCTGATGGAAACCCATAAGGTCATTATTTTCCATGATTACACCATTCTCTCAGATTTTTAGGAGTTCCAGAAGCATCTTCTCCCTCTTGTGTAATGTAAGAGGCTGCACTCTTCGGAAGAAGATTAAAACAGACCTCTTCATCTTATGGCTAAATAACTGTAGCAGATTGACAGCAAAAGTGATATGGAACCCAGCAGTTGTGCCCTTCAGAAAACAAAATTATCCTTCCAGAGGCAGAAGAAACAAAACTTTCTTCAAAGATATAGCTAAGACCTTGCCCTAAGCCTTGGTAAGGCCAGAATAGAGGGAACACAGTTAATAAAAGGGGAAGATTCACTTGACAGAGCCCAGGAAAACCCTGGAAAGGGCTGGTGCAGCCACAGCCAGCCCAGGGCAGGCAGGTGAGCTGGGAGATTTGGAATGCAAGGGTAAGTGAGAGCTTTAAAGGAAGGGACTGGGGAAATACATGGTATGAAGGAGTTCTGTCTGCAAATATTGAGAAGGTTATTTTGGACACTGTGAAGTTATTTATTAAAGGAAATAATGCTGACAATAATATGCCACACAGGCAACTTCACCACACATTTCTTCCTGTCTTTTTTTCTCCCCCCACAAAGCTTACAGATTGATTGACTTATGAAAATTAGTAATAAATACTCTGGGTAAAAGGCTATCCTATATGCTTGTTTACTGCCATAAAATGCATTCAGAGGGACTGAACAGCAGTTTGCCTTATAATTAGCAAGTATTAAATGAGCTTTTATAACTCAGCCAAAAGCAGAATCCAGCTCAAAATGAGTTTGGTCTGATTTGCTTTTCCTTGCTGTTACTCATGACTACAAACAAATGCAAACAGGCCCAAAATTCTTGATCCTTACAATAAGCAAATGTGGAAAAAAATCCACTAGGAAGTAATTAATTAAACAAAATAAGTTTACAAATAGGCTTTTCTCAAATCCCCAATTCTGAAATATCCAAATATTAAGAAGGTGAGTTCACTCAAGCCTGTGAGAAAAAAAAAAGATTAATTATCCTGATTTAATAGCAACAAATTACATATAAACAGGGCAAATGATTTATCCAAAGTCACAAAGAACACAGAGAATAATCTCAGGCTGAGATCTGGTAGTAGGAAACACGACATTAGTGTACTTAACTGCATTAATGCTCATTACATGTATTACTTTGTTAAAAAGAAAACATGCACTAATTGTCTAAGGAGTTCTAGAAGCAGAGTTAGCTCATTAACTGCCTCCTGGGAAGCCACTAATCTTGTAAATAGGCACCTGTGGGTGCCAGCAGCATTTATTGGACATAACTACATAATTGAAAGCTGACTGGCAGCAATTTTTTTTCAATCTGGACCTTCCATATACAGTTTTCCAATATCACCCCTTGATTAGAGTTACTAAAAACACTTTATTCAAACAGCTGGTTTTCTGCTGCCAAGAGAACAGTGAAAGCTGCAGCACTGTGAAGGACATCAGAACAGAGAATGTTTTGTTGAAGTGCTTCACTGTGATCTTAATTTTTAACACAGAAACTGTTTCTTCATTACTGAAGCAAATTTCTCATGCAACACATCAGGTCCTACAGGCACTGAAACATCTCAGTCTCTAAAGAAAATGAGAGAATAACTATCACACATTTAATTACAACTTCTGACAGAAGTATTTAAGGAACTCTTTACAATATTTAACTGTGCTGGGATTGAATTTACAACTGTTAGGACTGGTCCTCTTCTGCCAAGTTATTACTGGGACATATAATTGACTAAGACATATTATATGTCATCACAAGACTGTCTTGCTTCAAAAATTAGCTGCTTTATTCTCCAACTCCTACACAGCCATCTTGCCATGGAGCAGCAAGGGAAACACAGGGCTTGGAGCTGAGAGAGAAAGGTTTGCCCTGAAGGGATCACCTCCTCAGCTTCCTGCAGCTTTTCCACACTACACTCTCCAGTTATTTTAATAACACTGCTGCAGGTTTAACAGCACACCACCAAAAATCCTAAACAGAGGAGTCAGCAGAAGCATTTGTGCCTTTTGGAGGGACAAGTTATTAAAAATACCCAAGCAAACATCAATTCTCAAACTAAACTCATGGAAAGCGCCTTCATGTACACATTATATCGATACTTAACTTTCCAAGGATGAACAACTATTATTCCTGGGTGGACCTACCACTCAGGACAGCAAAGCATGCACATACTGATTATCACCAAAGCCAATATATTTCAGAATGACTAAAAACATACCAGTTATAGTAATGGAATCCTGCCCAATAGCAGGCTCCTGAAACTCTGTCTGTGTATCGAGCAAGGAGGATTTGATGTACGTAGCTAAAGATTCCACAGGACTCCCACCAGCAGCCATCAGGGAATTATACTGGTTGTCAACAGGTGAACTTCCACTGCTTTTTAGCTCATCAAACCTTTTTGCACACTGTCACAAGATTAAATGATAGGACAATGAAGCAGTAGCTTTCAGTACATTTGTAATAACTGTGACTTGAGATGGATACTGTATTTCGTATCTCCTGCATGGGAACAGTTACTGATATCAAACTTACAATGCTTCCTAGTTGGTCAGTGGTAACAGGAAAGCACAGAAATACACAGTAAAACAAGAGTTATCATAATTAAATACTCTAATAGAAAAAGTTAGAACCTGTTTCAACTTTCATTTCCTTAAACACCGTGATTTTATGCCCCATTTTCAAAATGGAAAGTTTTGAAACTTTGAACAGGGAAGAGTTTGAATTCTCATTTTGTAACTAGTTCTTTTACCATGAACATGGTCAAATATCATTAGAAATAGCTATAGTAATTGGTTAATAATCTTTTCTTTTTTTTCTTTTAATTTTATGACCTCCATTCTGATTTGGACAAAAGGGACTGGTGATTCCCACTGCAGTTCTCCTGATTTCCAATTCCCACTGCAGTTCTATTAACTTTCCATTCCCTATTTTGACAAACTAGAAAGTCTTTGTAGCCACACAACTAAAATCATGGGTTAGGTTCAGCAGAGTCCTACACACAGCTAATCTGCACTTACAAGTAAATCTACTCAATTCCACAGGTGATGCTCCTGTGACAGGGGTGTTGGGCTCCATTCAAGCAGCTGGTTTGATTTATTTATTTTGGGCTGATTTAACTGACACTGCTTTGTGCCACCTGCCCCTTTGGGCCAGGGGCACGTAGTGATATTCTTCTGATATTCATGTCTCTAATTCTGTGGTGATGCCAACCTACTATATACAACAAGTAAATGGATATCTCTGCTTTTATGTAACTGCCTTAAGCCAGTGACTCCACATATCTGAAACATCTAGTTCTTTTAAAGCAGAGTAATCAGACATGCACTAATCAATCATATTAATTGAGGAGAGAGCTCACTGAATTGTTATTTTATTTGCTTAATGTGCATGGTACTTGTGCATACTGAAAGGTGAACAGCAGAGATGTCCCCAAGCACTTTGCCAAGCCCTTGAGAGGCAGCAACATTCCACAGAAGCTTCTACTCCCCATCCTTCATTTTTATGTTCTCAATCCAAGGTCACAGCAGTGCTGTAAATGTGAGCTGACACTCCTGATTATGTTTGCAAGCAAGTCAAGACCACTGGCTCGTTTTCTTTCAGCTTTGCTGAATCACAAGGGCAGAAGACATTTTCCTCTTTCACCAATGAAAAAGGCAAAATTGTTACTAAAAAAACCCCCAAGAATTTCACCAGGAAGTTCTGCAATCCAGAAAGAGAAGAGTATGGAAGTAAAGGTTCTTCCAACTCTATTCCAACCAAAGAAGGAAAAATACACATCTTGCAGGATCAAGCAAGAGGCAACTGAACTCTGAACTACCTAACAGAGGTCTGGAACTTCTACTTCCTTACAACTGTAACAAACAGAATAGAAAGTTATGAGGTTTGCAAGTAAGGACACTAAAATCCCACATGAGGTTAGTGGGAACTGGCATCCTTTCATCCAAGTCCTAGCTATGTAATTGGAGACTATATTTTTTTTATTCCACTTTTTAACTTTTCATTTCCAAGAATTTTTACTCTTATTCTGCATCAGTTCTAATGAAGTAAAATGCGGAATGCAGGTTCTTATAGAAAGAAAAACATCTTTTTTTAATCTACTGCTCATTTAACTTTCTCAATTCTTTAGGTATAAATCACGTGAGGAACCAAAAATCCCTTAACTTCAATTTCCCTCCCTCCCCCCAAAATATTTTCTTTTCCACAAAGCATTTCTTGAAGAACACAAGTTCTTTTCTTAGTGAACTCACCTCTTTGGATGTGTATCCTGGGACCAGCCTTGCCACACTGTCCCAGTTGATGGGCTGAGGAACCCCAATGAGGGAACACAGGATCATATCCAAAACCATTTGGTTGTTGTCATAGGGGAAGTTATTGTTTTCTGACAATCCACGACTCATCTTTGGCTACTTAAGCCTAGAAGAGAAAGACTTATTAGCAAGTCTCACTGCATGGTTTGCTGAAGTTTGGTCTGTGTTACCTGCAGCACTCCAAAAATCCCTGTGGGAAGTGCTCACAGTCAAGTACTGAGGCTTTAGTTAACAAAACTGATGTATTCTCAAAACCCTGAGGGAGAAGCAGATGTGAAAAAACGCTCCAATCCCAACTCAAGAGCAGCAGGAATGACCTGCCTGGCCTTGGAGTTTGCTGTTTCCAAGAGGGGTTCACACCACTGAGCCCTCCAGTACAACAGAGAGGCTTCCCAAAATCTCAGAGAGAGCCTAAGAGATATTTAAAATTGCATCACATTCCAATACAGTTCTCTCTCCTCCTAAATCTTCAGCTTCTCCTTTCACTCTCAGCTTTGCTCTCCTCTTGCTCTGCCCATTTTTGTTGCACATTTGACTGCAGTTATGTAGGACCCAACCCAGGGCACCCAGCTGAGGGCCAGCAATAATACTCTGGAGCCAGGAAACACAACACTTGGATGTCATTCAACTCTCATCCTGAAGACCTGGCTTTTGAGCTGTCCTAAGGCACTCTTAACCCCTGCTCAGCTGGGATTAGCAGTTCCAAAAAACACTTATTCCTTCAGCTTCAAGCTGAACACCAGAACAAAGCATATATGGACAGATTTAAACACCTTAAAAAAAAATCAGCTCTCCTATTTTGAAAAAAAAAAAAAAAAAAAAAAAAAGGATATTTAGGGGGTTTTTTCCTTTATCCAAATAGCAACAGTAAAACACAGCAAAAGCTCAAATTACTGTTTTAGCATGTGCTGGGAGAGAACTGCAGGCATTAATCAAGAGTTTCATGTTCAAGGAACAGCCAAAGAGCTTAGTAAGGATTCATACCTGGAAAGCCATTTGGACCTTTTCTGAAGTACCTCAAACAGATCACATAAATAAGAGAACTCAAAAGCCACACACAAATTTTTGACTGAAAAAGCAAGTATTTTAGAGAAAATAACACTGGGACAGTAGTGGATTTAAGGGATCACTTGTTACTAAGACTACACTACACACAGATGATTCCTTTGCATCACCCACTTTCTAAAAGAAAAGATGCTTAAAACACACAAAATAGCCCTGATTTTGTTTCTGCCTCTAGAAGCTCTTCCAGCACTTCTTTTGTTTGTTTTGTTGGTAGAAAGAGAAATCACGATAGCAGGTAAAGTGTAAGCTTTCATCCTCTAAAAAGAGCAGCTAAATTAAATCAGAAAGAAAAAAACCCAGAACCCACCAACAGAATTCTTAGGTTACCTACCAAAGGAAAAAAAAAAAGACATGAAACAGAAGACAATTTGACACAACAATTCTAACTAAATGAAATCTGCTGCAAAACATGTCCAATAGGCAGGTTTAAAGGCCAAAACTCCTTCACAGGCTATGTGAGCCCAAACTTTCCAACCAAGATGAGACAAGGGCAGATCATCCCCTGCAGTCACTGTGTCCTGATCCCTCACCCTGATGTAGTTCCAGGCAGTGTCACCGTGGTGATTCCGTGGTGGAGACTTCTCACTGTCAGTGTGCAGACACACGTCAGTACTTATTATATTTAAGCCACAGAACATCTCCCATATCTGCTGTCAGCAGAAGAAACAACCGGGCCAGGACAGGTCAGCACCAGTGGCAAATCTCAGTGGTTATAAAATACTTCTTCTGCTACTCCATGCAGCTGGTTTAAAAATATGTTTGCATGAGATAAGTCAGTGCTGGAGCATTATAATCCCCTGGTTTCACACCATAAAATAGGCTTAATGCGAGTAAAATTACCAGCAATGCTAATAATCCGTAAATCACCATTTTGAGGACTAGTTCTATGGGATGGTTACACTGGGAAAGCAAAGAGAGAAAGGAAAATCAGTTTTTTTCCAACACTTTGGAGTCTATAATTCACAGGGAAAAATTTTGAGTGCTTCACTGCTAACAAGTTTACTCCCCATCAGACCCATGAGCATGAAGCAACCCAGGCATGAAGGGATGACAGATGCCCTGAAACATGGTGACACCTTCACAGAGAATCAACTCTTGGCCTCTCATATATTTTTATTTATTTTGCTTATTCTGCGTGTTAAAATACAGTTTTGTATATGCCTATTACTGCAAAGACAAATGAAAGAAGAGACTTAACTGCAAGCCTACAGAAGTTATATATTCATACTCTGGAAAGGGGACAGGACTCCTCTTTGAGGCTTTACGCTTGATATTTAACATTTGCCTTTTTGGCCTTTAAGGGAATCCTGTTGGAAATGCAGTTAAAAACACATGCAGGGTTCTGCCTCATGCAAGAACTGCTAAGAGCAGCAGCAAAAAGCCTGTAATAAATCATATTGTTAAGAGAGAAAGCAACTTCTACAAATTCTCTCCGTTCTATTAATGCAATGAAAGCTCAAGTTAACCCTTTCCTCAGCTGTGGAAGTGGGAAGGAAAAAAGCTGCAGAATTATTTAACTCTGACCAACTCACTTGAGATGCACAATATAGAAAGATACACAAGAATGGGAATTGCTATTAATACTCAGAATTCTAAACAAAGTGGTGCAAAGGATTCCTTAAGAGTTAATTCATTATGCAGGAAGTCGCTTTGCATTACGAAAACGCACCGTCCCATGTAAGACCGACTTTTTTAAAAAAAATTATTATTAATTAAAGCAAATTATTAACGTAAAAATGAAGAATTACTCCTCCTGTAAGAATAACCTGGGGGAAGGTGAAGATGGTGGGACGGGCACGAGGTTCCTTCCACAGCCCCGAAACGCAGCGAAGTGATGCTGCAGAATGAGGAACAACAGCAACTTTGCAGCTTGCCGAAATTAAAAATCGGAGGGTGTTCAAACGAAAACAATAAACGCCGGTCCCAGCGTGGAGACCCTACAAGTGCAGCAGCCTCCTCGTGCGACGCCCTCAGTGCGGGGACCCCCGACAGCCCCCCGGGGCGCTCTCCCAGGTTTACCTGGCGGCTCCCAGGCGCGGGGTTGGCGGGACGGGACGGGACGCGGCTCCTCCTCAGGCCGTGCCGGGGCGGCGGCTCCGCGGGGTAAGGAGCAGGGCGAGCGGGACCCGCGGGCTGCCGGTGCGGCCCCGCCGCGCCCTCGCCCGCCGGCACCGCCCTCACGGGGAGGGCGGGAGCGCCGTGAGGGTGGGGGG